>JAECUM010000957.1:0-27483 GCA_016617855.1 Megalonaias nervosa
TATATATATATATATATATATATATATATATATATATATATATACTGAACCTTCTCAAACTAACATATAGGTGATATTGGTTGTAAAGTTCAGCTTAGCAATGATAAATATCCAATTCTGGCCATGTTTTCAGGAAAGCATCCAGAAGAGCTCCTGCACTGCTAACGTGAATTATTTTCTCATTTTCTGTAACAACTCTCAACTAAAAAAAAAGATTCAATACTCTTTGTTCCATTTTTGTTGCTCAACTATACATAAGCACCTTGAAGTGACAGCTCTTAAACAAAATTTAATTCTTTTCATAAAGTTCTGAATCCATCCTTAGTCAATTTATGGACTAATAAAGGTGCATGTGTAAAGTTTCATGGCGATCCTCGCAGAATTTATTGTAATGAACTTTCTTAGACAACAATTCTCTGCATTTGAAAACAGGTTCTGTTTATAAGTAATATATGGTAGAAAAATATCAAATCTGCCAAGTGGGTCTTGATAGCTCCCCATTTATTCATCAGACCCTTTTTTTTGAAAAAGCATTTGCTCACTGATCTAAATGTACCTTCTTATGCTATTATTTCTAAAACGTAAAAAATAAAAGTACAGCATAAGACAATGAAACAAATCTTAATCAGTTAATGCTTCCTGTAACCACCAACATGGCTGTCATGGCAACTTCTATTTCCACAACACCTATTTCCACATGATATCAATTATAAAAATCTTTATCTTTTTACAATTTCTTTGTTCAGAAGATGTAAAGATAAAATTTGTATGAGACTTAAACTGTATACAAAATGTTTTCTAATCTCTTGACATATTGGTAAATGAAATTTCTCCATTATTGACATGTAATAAGCATCTTTCTTCATTCATTCATGTCCTCATGTATTTATGTTTACTGATTTAATTTATAGCCTTTATCTGAGTTGGAGAACTAACTGCATGTTTTTTTCTTTAACTGATGAAATATGACGTCTCTTCTGTTCCAACTGAACTCTATCTTATGAATGAAAGAAATACTACATAACAGTGAATCAGCTAGGGATAACTGGGTGTAGAGTGGATATGATAACAGTATGGATGTATACCTCAGGTACTGACTGCAAGCAGCCAGCACCACTCTATGAGCTTGCAACTTGACACCACCAATATTTAGTACTATGTCACACAGTTCATGATTACGATAAAACTGCTCATAGTTGTGCAACACTGTTTTGCCAAGCTGGTCACTTTGGTAGCGGAGAGATAATGGTACAGATGCAGTGGCCGCCATCACTGTCAAAAGTCAAGTTCCATTGTGGCCAACAGCCTCAGGTTTAAAATAGCTGAAAAGAAAAAGAGCCCATTTTCAATATTAGTTAAAACACAAGGAAATATGACCCTTAGAAATGAACAGAACTTAAAGAATACTGACTGTACACTGTATGTCTAGTAATTTAAATTTCAAGCACAAAAGAAAACTGAGTTATATGAAGCAACAGAAGTATCACCAATGGCGAATGATATATGTCTTGTGATGTTTACCCCATTGATGACCTTGAACTCTAGGTACATGACTACTGTATGATGAAGTGGGAACCTTGGTAAAGCTCAATCCATGAAAATATCTAAGAAGTTGAAAGTACATCTTCCCTTCACCTGACTTTGCAGGGCCTTAGCAATGGGATGGGCAATTTCATGAACAGCTGTTCAGTGGTTCAAAACTATAATTTGAGAGCGATACAAGTCACAGAATTACATTTTTTCATACTGTGATCAACATGGCTATATTATCCAACAAACTATCAAGTGAAAACAGTAGAACTTGACTGTGCATCCAATTTCAGACATCACTGGCTGTATCATGCTGAGAAACCAACAAAATTTAAATAAATGTTTCAAGCAGCATAGAAGTGATGATAAGCTTCTCTCTTTCTGCAACTTGCCTTATTGAGATGCCCTATCTACTCAAAATGTTCAAGAAAAAATTTCCTCACAGATGAGCATGTGAGCAAAAATAAACCTTAACTGCACATTTCAACCAACCACTTATTTAGCCTACAAAGTCTGAATAAAATCTTCCAAGCAGGTGTATCCGTGGTGAACTGAATTGTTTAAATACCCCCATTCTGGACAGTTTTTCTTGAATTTCTGTGAAAATGGTCAGAATAATAAAAGTTAAACATTCCTGTACATCTAAACCAACCACATATCTAACCCACAAAGTTTCAGTAAAATCCTTCATTTAGGGTGGAAGAGGCCATGATGAATTGAAATTCATATATATCCCATTTTTGACAATTTTTCAATAATTGTTCCCAAAAAAAGTACATAGGAAAGAGTAAAGCCTTAATGTGCATATAAATCAACCACATTTCCTACCAACAAAGTTTTAACAGTATTTGCAAAACAGTATTGGTGGAGAAGCTATGATGAACTGAATTCTCAGGCCAACCAAGGTTGACAGCTTTGGTTTGTCTATTAGAAAGGCACTAAAAGAAATGTCTAATGTAAAATTACATGCATTAAATAAAGGGTTCATTATAAATCCATTATACATTATATACTACAACTGTATGTTATCTCTAACATTACAGAATCTAATCACATTTCCTCAGTTATTCTTCATCCACGTACAACATCTCTGTATAACTGTGTTTCAAAGTGTAATGACTGTATTTACCAACTTATTTCTATTGCTTATTGTATTATTAATGAAAAGTGTTACTTGTTATGATTATATATGATACTTTTTATCTGGTTGTTACAAATTAATTTTTTTTAATTTTAATCCCCAAGCTGTATTAGTTTGTGAACTTTTATCAATTGTTCTAATGAAGTATTCCATTTTTACAATATAGACCAATCCCTTGATAACTCGCGCACAACGGGGTCCACAAACATAGACCATGCTATAAGCAAGGGAGCGAGTTAGCAAGGGACCTCCAAAAATTGAAAAAAATCGCTTGGACATCGAGAAAACAGTGGGGGGGGTGTCGGGGTTAGGTAACTTAGCTGTTTAATGACTGAATCCTCATTTTACATTCACGTCGATAATAACTTTTAATAACGCATTTTTTCTAATGAAGCTGTTCATTATTCTGTTTAAATAACATTTATTTTCAAAATGTCCAACATGTGAAAGATCTGGTTTCAACAACCATTACGTTTACAGGAAAACATGTGTGTATTATGTCATTGCTTTTTGTTTTCTTGATGAGTCTGGTTCCCGGAGTGGTATGGCATTGTATCCTGCCAAATTGGGAGTGAAAGGAGTGAAAAGAGCAGGGAACTAGACTAACTGTTGATACACCACCAAACAAGATTCCTTTTGTTCAAAAAGCAAGCGAAATTTTCATGAGACAATCGTCTACGTCGCATCTCAATTTTTGTGCTGTTCAATTAGTACAGTATTGATATCGTGATTTCATTGGAAGTAATAATGAAACTTTTTATCATTCTTGATGATATCTCAAAGTGCCAGTTCAAGAATTCTCTGAAACTCGCTTGCCCACAATGGTCCATATCTGTGAAACCAAGCTCTTTATTTTATGAAGTATATTATTTTTTTCGCTTGGTTGCCGTGCTATCTTTGATCACAGTTACCAATGAGTCGGTTAATTTAAGGTAATTTATGTTACATATACAATAACATTTATAACAGTGTTCAATTGATCAAATGAAGTGAGTTCACCCGACATACGACCAGGCAGCTAGATTTTAAGTTTGTAGGATTTTCGTGCCTTTTAACTTTTATTTCACCTCCATTATTTGATTCAAAAGACCTAATTAACGTGATAATACAAAGGAGGCCAGCTTTTAATTCAGTGCAACAATGCAACAAATACTTCTGCAAGTCAGTTATCAAAACATGGTCGGCACCTAAATAGGTTCTCAGAGAAATGCTCGCGGACATAGCCATTACAGTAGATTGACACATTTTATGTTTAATTACAAGAGGACACATTGCATTTATGATGATTACACTTAAAAGGAACTAGAAGATAGAACTAGAACACAAATTTCAATGGATAAAAAAATTATTTAATTTGTATTTATTTATTAAAGTACTGCCTCCACTCGGTGTAAGTGACATTTTCATTGATCGAAATTTCCTTACATATCGTTAATTGCGGTGTGCTAGGAATGTCACTTGGAAAGAAAATGAAAAAATTGTATGACTTATTTTTAAATTTGGTATTTCAAAATGTTGATTAAAATTTCCAGGTCCTATCTACCGTTTTCGACGATAAAACGAGCCATATATCAAAGTTTTTGTAGCTAATTTTGAACGCGATTTCCATAAAGTTCATAAAATAGGGATCTATTTTTGGGGTAATTTCTGGTTTTAAAAACTGGGATCCATGCCTGACCCCGTGTTATAAGCGGGTTTGCGAGTTATCATGGCACAAGTTATCGAGGGAGTGGTGTAGTTTTGAATTTATGCAAGTGGTAGAACCCACTATAACTGAAACAGGACATTCTCATGTAGGCCATGACTCTTTGGCAGAAGGAGTTGTCTTCAAAGATAGGTTCCAATGTATTCAAAGTCTGATCAAAATAGGATTAGCATTAGGGACTCAAATGTAGTGGCAAGCTCAATACCATGTCATTATTATGTATGGATTTTGCTCATTACCAAACTCAAGAGATATTGATGAATAAATCTATATTCCAAGTTTTATCAAAATAGAATTAAACCAATACCAACAGAGTGGTAATAAGAAAACATTGATGGATGAGAAAAGCTCTTTTACCATGGTTAAGTGAGGGAGTAAAAGGAGATCTGGTCTTGATGCAACCCCTGAGAGTCTCCGTGGATCAAGAAGCAATTGTTCCCATACCCTCTGGGGACTGAGAAGTATATTTAAGTTCCACAGCACTCAAAACAAAACTGTCCCAATGGGGCAGAACTCTCATGGGAAAAAGAAGATCCCATACACTCCTGGGACCAGGAGATAAGGATCCCATACTCTCCTGTGGTCAAGATGTATTGGGGGGAAGAAGGGCATTTCTTGCTCCCTTTATAGGGGTGTTGACTCTTGGTCAGTTCCCAAGCACTGTTGAACAAAAGACAACAGTACTGGCAACCATCCTTTCACATATACATTGTACAGGATAAACCAGTGTGGTGGGAATCCAATGTGACCTTCTTATCACCATATTTCCCTACATCTGTGACATTCAGAAGAAAAGTATGCACTGCTGAAGCCAGTATTCTCTCTGAAAAAAAAGTTGTATGCAGATATTTATTTCAAAGCAGTACAATAACATCATACAACAATCAAATTAGTACTGCTCAAGAGAATACTCAAAGCGGTACAACTAAATTATTTGATGCAACAATTAAATTAATGCTGCGTAAGCAAGTACTTATTAATAAAAAGAATCAATGCACAATGCAGTAATTGAGCATACTGCCAAAAGAAATGCATATTAATCGATCAATTTTGCACAACTGATGAACAAAACAAGAGCACTTCCTAAGCATGTACTATTAATTATTAATTACCAAAATTGATGAAAAATGGGGGATTAAGATTCTATAACCACGATTAGGTACTAATACTTACCACAGGCAAAAATATAATTGAGTACTGCTGAAGCAAGTACTAAAAGTAAAATTCCAAAACTATCCACACAGGAGGTATTGCTTACCCAAACACCGGGTAACTGAAAGGAGAGAACTGAGAAAAGCACTGCAAGATGAACATTGTGCAATAACCTTCCTAAATCATCAGGAGAGTTAACATCACAACCAAATGATGCAGATACTAACTGGATAATTACTCAAATGGAATATTAAAACTTACCCCAAAAATATCTAAACATGGAAACAAAGTTAATATTCAGAGAGTCAATCAAAACATTTGGCATTCCAAGCATCCAAGGAAAAAATTAAGAATATCCTGCATGAGCAGATGATACGGTAGTCAGACTGGCTTGGGTTCTCTCTGTTTCTGATTTCTAGAATTTGGCATAAAATAGGATGTTAGTCTGGACAAGAGAATTTGCATCACAGAAGGTAAGCAAGGCATCAGTGACACGTATAGTAGTAGTGCTTTTAAATTGAATTTGGCAGGCATATTTGTTTTTATAAGAAGATGACTAAATTTTCAGACAATCAAAGCAATTTTGCCTTCTAAACACATTTTTAACTTTCTGGCACAAACCATTTTAGCATGATTAAGCAAAATCTACTTGAGGTAGAAAACAAAATTTCATGTACCGGTATACATGTCTGTAAATGACCTGACTGACCTGATTCAAATTAGGCTTGTTTGTTTGCAGATTTAAATGACCCGATTCAAACTAGACTTGTTTGTTTGCAGATTTAAATGACCCAATTCAAATTAGGCATGTTTGTTTGCAGATGTAAATAACCTGATTGACCTGATTCAAATTAAGCTTGTTTATTTGCAGATTTAAATTACCCAATTCAAATTAGGCTTGTTTGTTTGCAGATTTAAATGACCCAATTCAAATTAAGCATGTTTGTTTGCAGATGTAAATGACCTGATTCCATATCAGCATAACAATTTTTCTTTTTTTCCTTTTCTTAATCTTTGGAACTTTTGGGAATTAAGACTTTTAGTTAGCAGTTGGGTATACACATTTTACAAATGAAATTCTAGTTTTTTTTTTTCTCTTTTTATTCCTTCTAACAAAATTTTAAACAATCAAGAGTCCTTCAAAAGTACTGATGTTCTGCTGGAAAAAAGAATTTCCAAGAATCAATGAGAACTCCATTTCTTCTGTCAATTTCTTATTTTTAACATGCTGAGAATTTAATGGATCCCTAATATTCCTAAAAAACTGCATACCTACCAAATTCATCGACAAAAAAATTACTTTCTTACCACCCCTTCAATAGAAGCAGCAATAATTAGATTTTTTTAAGATGGCCACCAAGGTTATCATGTTAGAGGTCTGATCAGCACCATTTTTACTTTGGGCCAGCAGTATATCATATGAATGTTTTTTGTGAAAACCCCATGTCTGTGTAACCAGTTCAGAATAAGTTTATGTAACATGGTGGCCATATTGGGATCTAATCAGCACCATTTTCGTTTAGGAATAACTACGTATTATAAGAAGTCTTTTGGCAAAATCCCATGGTACTCACATTATCCATTTTGGCGAAGTAGTAGATAATTAGATAATCTGCATACAATTAAATCATACATTATGAATTCAGGAAATAAAATAAGTCATGGTGCTTTAAACAAAGATTAGACAAATATACTTCCTCTTTCAATAGAGATAACACCACCATTTTTGTTACAATTTTTATGAGATCGTATTCAATTAAACCATGTGTCCGACAGAATACCCAGTTCATATTTTATTATACAAGTTTTATTTATTACTATGTATTAGTATATACTGGTATTACAATATATGACATAAAGATAAATCCTACATAAATCTAATAAAACCATCAGCATATTCAGATATATATATATATATATATATATATATATATATATATATAATGTTACTGTTTCCACAATTGTTTTCAGTGTTAGCAATTGCATTATTTTTCAACAAAAAAAACTATTTCTAACAATGCTTATAAATATTTTACTATTAAATAGGGGAAGTTGTAAAGTCACCTTGTTGCTAAAAATAGAACTAGTGTATGTTACCAGGAACACTTTGCATGCAACATCATACAGCTCTTGGACAAAAAGAATTAAGTGTACATGATATGATATTTATGCTTAACTATGATTTCTTATAGTCTGTGAACTATGTTGATATGCATGTAGGAAATAACACTGACACGCTCATATCTGAGTAAAAAATAACACTTGAGGATAAAATTAAAATCAGATTTAATAGATTTAAAAAAAGATTTGTTTAATAATTTTAAATCTTCTAATGTGTGGAGATTAGTGATTTATTGGCTAAGAAGATAAATATTTCATTAATCTGTCTAATAAAATCAGTAAATAAAACACTAATTCAACAGCAACATCAGTTCATTGTCCTAATTTGTTTCTTGTATTTCCTTTCATGGTGTCGGTAAAATTGCATGTCCAATTGTGAAATGTTATGGCCATTTAACATCTTACTTATTCTCATTCATGGGAAGCTGCGGTGGCACAGTGGCCAGTGTGCTGGATTTACAACCGAAAGGGTGCAGGTTTGAATCCTACCATCAGACCTGCCAGGGTCAGCTACCCCAAGGTGTGTCCTTAGGCAGGGCACTTTACCCAAATTGCCTTGACACTAAATAACCTACTTCTGTTGCTGTGCAGTAAAGCAACAAAACCAAATTATCATTCGTATGCAAATTCATATATTTCACAATTCTCCAATTTGTCAATCTCTGCTTACATTGATTGTTCATTCATTTGTTCTTTCTATCATTTATTTTATTCTTAAGTAAACTCTTTTACTTAACAACGTACATGCTCTACTTCTGTTTGTTCATCCATTTCATTGTGCATTCCTTTTCATTATAATGGTGAAATGGAAAACTAAATGAATAAGTATTCATGGCAATCTCAATAAAAATTATGAATATAAGAAAATCATAAGAAAATCATCCAACTTATCAAGTGACAACATATGCACTATTTAAAATTTTTCATGCATTAATATTTTCACACATTAAATAGATTGTGTCTATCAAAATGGTATGAAAGATTAAATCAATCAACAAAATGTAAGTATTATAAAAAATACAACTCTTTATAAAATGTTGAGAAATATATATGCAGAGGATTACCTTTTTTAATTCCTCTGGAACTTTTATATTTAGATGCATTAGCTATAACTTTAATATATAGACAGGTTGAAGTCGTAGCCTTTGCTATAGAGCGAGGTGTGTGTAATCAGTTCCAGAAATAATTTACTATTTGTTGGTTACAAATATTATACTTTTTTTTATTTACCAAGATATTAAGAACAAATATTAAATGTTGGTGTGCCCATCCATCTTTAGAAAAATGTTATAACCTGACATCATCTCAAACTCCAGTTTATGTACCATTAATTAGCTATGAAAGAACCTGTACTGACTGCCAACTGCACTCCATTATAGTGACCTTTTGTACATATTATAGGATAGTAGCCTAACTTACTGAAACAAAGAATAGAATTTACTTTGATATCCACTTGCAGTGAGATAACATTGTAACCATATTTTACGTTGTATAACCGTGATTTTCTATCGGCCTGAATGATAATATGGTTCCTGAAACACTGTCTCCTTTCACAGTTTGTCTGTAGGTGTCAAGACATTTCCCATGCAGACTATTTTTAAGTATTAGGTAATTACGTCTGGCAACATATCTTCCTAATTCACAAATAGACCTATTGGCAATGCCAGATCAACAGTATTATTATGCAGTTGATTTGTATACAGAATGCCATTATCTCGTGTAAAACCAGGGTTTTGTTTAATCAGATGTAGTTTTGAACTGCTCAACGTACCTGGGAAATAATGAAAAATGTTACCTTTGCTTTAAACAACTGTAATGTCACATTTACAGCTACGGCGAAACTTCACAATATTTTCTGCATAGTTCGAATCAGGCATTAATATGGTCCCAGTAAAGTCGGGTTTGAATCAGCCATGATCCAAATCAGTCTGCACCCATGTAAGATTTAGCATATACGTGTTATTGCTTGTATGCATGGTTTGCATTTTAATTTCCTGCACGTCTTATTATGAGACTTTCTGAAATTTCAGTACAAAAGCACAGTACTGTAGACCTACAATGCAAAACATAAACATAACCCCATTTAATCGATCGATTCTATGTATGTAGCTGGACTACGCAATATTTGAAGGGCATGATATTTTACACGCTGCGTTTGCATATAACAAGTAGGCCTAAATCGTCAGAGCTGTAAGTCTTAATTTCAAAATACCTGCAACATATGTTCAACAAACTGAAGAACTGTCAGGTTTTCCCCATCTACGGAATGTTTTATGCAAAATTTATCATCCTAAGATTACACAACAACATTGAGATATCGGTACCCGTCTAAAACACAATGTTTGGTATATATCTGTTCTTTTCCTGAAAATTTAAGAAACAAGTTGCGATAGTCCAAAAAAAAAAAAAGAAAAAAAAAAAGAGGATAAAGCACGGAATTTATATTAAGGGACAATATGTCCATTATCATTCATTCCGTAAATAAGGGATCAGGGGTAGCTATCATAAACTGTATGTCATATTTATTGGAAGGCACTACTTTATAAAACCTTAACGAAATAAAATATTTAGGAATTTTAACTACTAGTGAACTGAAATGAAACCCTCAAATTAGAGAATTATGCACCAAGCAAAATCGTACTGTAGGACTATTAAGACGTAACTTGATATATTGCCCACGAAATCCGAAAGAAGTAGCTTTCAGGGGTTTAGTTTGACCTATTTTAGAATATGCTTGTACCGTCTGGGATCCCCTGGGTTTCAGAAGATGAAATTTAAACAAAATAAAGAAATAAACAAATCCAAAAGTGTGCAGTCAGGTTTGTTACATCCTATTACGACTATACCCCAAGAAGTATGGCCTCACTATTGAATAAGTTGTCATGGAAACTATTCAAAACGTAGACTGGAAAGTTAATTGATTTATTTCTAAAAAATCTAAAAATAATCACCCCGCCACAATTTAATCAAACAAAACAAAACAAACAAAAACATAACAAAACAAAAAAGAAAAAAATTCAAATCGACGTGGATGTATTTATATATACCTTTGGCATTAACTGATAGTTAAAAATTCAGCCTTTTCTCCCGAACAACCAAAGACTGAACTATTTGCCACAAATATTAATTACAATTGCTGAATCCTCAGAAAACTATATTAAAGACTTCTGAAAAAAAATTAGTACGGACCGTTTCTCTCAAATAAGTTCTTCTTGTAAGGTTGACGCTGCGCGACGCAGCAACAGATGCCATTGTGATGCAGCACTGACCAAATCAAAATCAAGATCAAGATAATAAATAAGGACGATCGCATGATATACTGAAAAAGGGCGTGGCAGGTTATCTGACATAAAGGAGTGCATGTATAAAAGCCACACCGACCCAAATATGAAAACAAACTAAAAATAATTCCACAAAAAAAGAATTGTGTCGAAAGAACTAAATACGTATCTACAACCAAATTGCACCAGACCAGGCAAAATACAAACTAATAACAAGATAATAAAAATTCGACTTATGAGTACAATTATCAATGGGATGAACCATCCAAATACCAAGTTATCGGAAAAAGTTGAAAATCAGTTTGAAGTATTCGTGCGGTCATTTAAAATTAATTTTAATTAAGAGGATCAAAAACATTGAACAGAAGCTACCAGGACATGCAATATTATTTTACTATAACGTGAAAATATAGTTCCGAGAAAAAAGGCACGTGATGCTTGTGGAAAGGAGCTAGGCCTAGAGTCGAGGAATACAGCAGCAGGCAGGGCGAACAGACAACTTGTGTTCCTGGCCTTATTTTCGTAAAATAAAGGTTCATACAGGAACTAAAAAATAATGTCAATAACACTAAACC
The DNA here is from genome assembly GCA_016617855.1 of Megalonaias nervosa. Lineage (NCBI taxonomy): Eukaryota > Metazoa > Mollusca > Bivalvia > Unionida > Unionidae > Megalonaias > Megalonaias nervosa. The sequence continues at coordinate 11,506 of JAECUM010000957.1, forward strand.
GAACCTTCTAACTTTTATTATTACCGTATAGTTTGAAAAAACGGATAATAAATCATTTTAGGTTAGCTCATTTTTGTTACTTTATTTTTGACTTTTTGTTTTTTATTTTTATAATGCGTTTAGTTTACTTACTAGGTCACTCAATTTTTGTCATTCACCCTGCCTGCTGCTATAATTAACCAAAGATTTTATCCAGACCTATACGATATCTTGATCTTGGATCATGTAAATTTATTGTAATAAATCCAAACGGAACAGCCTGTGCTTGAGCAAAAAAGTTTTTGAACTTAATCATATCCATATCTCCTGAACACCAAGTATAATAAATATTCTGTAAAGTATAATTATCTACTCCATTAAACATTACTAAAATATTGCAGTTGTCTCTGATCACTTTTGGTATTTGTGTATATCGTTGTGTAACATAAATCACGTCTGTATTCTTGTGTCTACCTCGAGAAAATATTCTAGCTGGATTTGTTTGTCTGTCCAGCATAACGTCATCGTACACCACTAAATTATTAATAAATCTATCTAGGTCATCTACAGATGGAGCCTCATCAATATCGGTGATAAAGTCAACAACATCATCACCGTCTTCATTCAGCAATTTTGCATTTTCATTAAAATCTTTAAGTACTTCGTAACAGTGTTGATCATCTACAGATGGTGCTACTAAATACAGTTTACTCCATTTTAACCATCGCATTATTAAATTTAGTAATAGTTGTGTTTTACCTGATCCAGATGGACCTATCATAATCATCCTTATCAAATTTGGTAATGCTGGATGATGTTTTACTGGTTCCTGTTTTCGTGTCGCCGAAAAATCAATTATATCCATATAGTAAATAATATGAGTCTATATTGTGTTCGGTGTAAAATTCCTACACCCACTGCTGAATTAACTACAATAACAACGAAGAATAAACGACGTGCTCTGACGGGCAAATGTGTAAAATGTGGCACGAAGAAATGCAAATTTGTCAAAACAAAGACAGGTGGAGATATTGCCGCTTTATTAGGAAAATTACCAGGAACTCCATGGGCTAAATACCCCGGTGAGAAACATCTTCCTGGATATAATTATTGCGGTCCCGGAACTCGACTTGATATCCGACTTGATAATCAAGATCAACCAAGATCAGGAGAGTATCAATAAATAAGATTGATAAAGCGTGTCATGTTCATGACGTTGCATATAAAAGTAAAGATTTACAACAAAGGCATCTCGCAGATGTAAAATTGATTCATGCGTTAAATTCTATACCAAATAAATCTGTCAGAGAAAAACTCGCTAGTTTTCTAGTAAAATCCGCCATGAAAAGTAAAATAATGTTAGGGGCTGGTAATTAATTATATAAATATTATAATGGAATCCATTTATTATAGCCCAAGAGGATATTGGAGAGGTAAATCAGCTATTACTAAATTATCTGAAGCAACAAAAGTTTCACGTTCTGTTGCTGCAGCGTGGTTAGCACGACAGGCAATATGGCAAATTTATCTACCACCACCTAAAAAAATTCAATATGCGCATTTTTTGATGTCAGCGTCCCTAATGAGGTTCATCAAGCAGATATTTTATTTTTACCACACGATACCATTAAAATTGGTAAACGTCAATCACGCACATACAAATACGCATTAACTGTCGTTGACGTTGCAAGTAGATATAAAGAAGCGGAACCATTATCAACAAAGACAGCATCTGAAGTTGCATCTGCGTTTGAGCGAATTTATCAACGTGGTGGTCTACGATGGCCACAATTATTACAGGTTGATCCTGGCAAAGAATTTCTTGGTGTAGTATTATCGTTGATGAAAAACATAACGTTAAAATCAGACGAGGACATACTGAAATTCATCGTGATCAGGCAATTGTTGAACGATTTAATCGAACACTTGCCGAGCGGTTATTTGGATACCAATACGCAAAAGAAATATCTACTGACTTTAAATCCGGTGAGAGATCTCGTGAATGGGTTGCAAGGTTACCAAGTGTGATAGCTGCATTAAATAACGAAATTACTCGTTCAACTTCCATGAAACCTTCTAATGCGATTACAAAAAATATATACCCCGTAGCAATGACAGACATCAACCTCAACCAGTATTAGGTAATGTAACTGTAAGATATTTATATGAACCTGGCGAACTTGAAGGTGGTAAAAAAAGAGCAACTGATCCTATCTGGAGCGTGACTACACATACAATTTCTAGTGTAGTTAGATCTACTGGTAGACCTCCAATCTACAGATTAGATTCGAGAGCCCCTCAACGTGGATTTGTGCGTGAACAATTACAGGTAATTCCTAAAGACACACAATTACCACCACATACAATTACATAACCAGAACCTCTACGTCGATTACATTCAAGACAGGTCAGCATCACATTATTACGTGTATGACCAAGATCACTATTAATTCTGTCTACGGTAAATTGTTTTGGATTATTATTCAAATATTGCCATAACATATTACAGTTACAGCTTGCACAATGATTATTCTGTAGTTGTTTTAGTGTTATAATAAATATCAAAGTCACGCTTATTTTTTTTTTGTCACATTGCTTATAACCATATAGTTTCTTTCTTATTACGTCATTATTAACAGTCTGATTATTATTTTCTGTAAAATTCATAATAACCCTATGTTGTTGAGATATTCTTCTGACCCTAGAAACTGCGAGATAGACTAAATTTGACCATTCGATCCGATCATCTATAATCCAGATATTTGTATCAGAAATAGTTAATCCCTGTGATGAGTGAATAGTTATAGCGTATCCTAACGTCCACGGTGATTTATTCATATTCAGCGCATTCTCAACATTATTAATATCGACTAAAATAATATCGTTCAAGACAAGATTCTGTATTCCACCACCAGGAATTTCAACATCAATATTCTGTCGTCGAGTATCTGCTGGGCGATAACACAAAGGTACAGGTAGATCTGAAAACTTTTCTTTATGTAGCAGAAATAATTTATCCTGTAGTTCATCACGAACTATCTTTCTACTTGCAACTATTAAATCAGCGGGATTCCATAAAGTTAAAAATTCACTCATAGAAGTCTCTGGAATTACTCCTCGCATTATTTCACATTGTACTCTGTCTGGTTGTAGTCTGATTAACCTTTTAAACTCCTTCAGCGGTTCATCAATAGCTCTATGGTCGTCATTTATTTCTTCATAATAATCTACGTTATTCTTCAGCCATTCATGTGGAGACTGACCAATAAAAGGTGGTGGTTGACCATGATCACCGCACATTATTACAGCAGTATTCTTTGTCAATAGCCAATCAAAAAATGTTTTTAATATTTCTAACGACACCGTGCATATCTCGTCCCATATAATATATTTAGGTATATATTTCTCACCCATTCGTTCAGGAGTCCATGTGTCTCCACACCATCTAAAGAAACTATGGTATGTACACGATTTTACTCCTCGCTCTTTTATTTCTCTGGCTAATTTATGTGTCGGTGTCAAAACAATTATATCTGAATGGTTGTTCATGAATAATTTAATCACACGTGTTGTTTTACCTGAACCACCGCATCCGTTAAGATAAACAGTTTTATGTCTAGCCACAGGATCATATACAGATGGTGCTGATGATTTTGATATTTGATTATTATTTTTGTAATATATTTCCTTAATTTCAACGTCGGCAGATTCAGAATAGCTAAGTATATTTTCTTGTTTTATTCTCCATGACCCCCATTCACCATTACCAAGTAGCGGTTTTAACAAATCTGTATATTTTTTATTTATATAAAACGAATCCGTTGCGACTCTGACAGCATCACGAGAAAATCTATTTATCATAGACAGTAGATTTATAGAAACATATGCCAACATAGATGATCTTAAATGAGTAAACTGTGGTGAGTCACCATCAAGATAACTCACAATTGTACCTAGTTTGGTTCCGTCTGACAAATAAGCATTACTCCGATTTATAAATGTATTTTTTTCTGTTGTATCAGCAATTATAAAATCGAGTTCAGCATCGCCCATAATCAATCTTGTACAGTGTCTTTTATGATCATATGCTCCTCCTTGAGTAAATTTACCAATTATCTTTCTACCAAGATCTTTTGCAAGTTTCTCATCATGCTCGTCTCTGCATTTACGTATATTATGAGTAATTTTAATAATGTCATCTTCATTAAGATTAGGGAATTCTTTCCTGGCATCATCAATATTAAATCTATTTGGTTCTGGTAACTAAACTTGCTTCTGTGGACTATACGATATAATTGCCTCACTCATCTGTAAATATATTAAAATTACAGCATCAAGCATATATCGCAATAGTACTATTGGAACCCAACATTTTTCTGAAAAATGTCTTCCAAACCAAGCATAAGTAATTGGATGGAGATTTTCTGCAAACTCGAATGATTCTACATGAGCAAATCCGGTTAAGTCAAATTCTGGTAAATGTCCGTTTATTGCAACCCTGGTCATCTCGTGTGATGGATGTCCGAATCTCTTAAAGTATTCAGAACATTCTCCGTATCCAAGAAAACTTCCAGGATAACACGCTACCATATCAACAGATATAACGTCATTATACTTATATTTGGTATTCCACAATCCTCCGTGTCCATATTCTACACAGCTTTTATGGATATCTTCAAGAAATTCCGATCGTGTTGGTTTCCATAAATTTTTTTCCTGAGCGAAATGAGCCGCTATAGATGGAACTGTAAAACAATTATTTAATAATTGTCTAACTTTGACATCGTCTAAAGTATATTCACGCCAAAGGCGTTGCGCAAGATGTTCCATTTCTACATTAAGAGATTCTGTACGGTAAATATCACCATTAGGCCGTACAAACTGATCGTAATGATCATATTCTGAACTTTGAAATAACCAAACAGATACAGGGTCACTTTTACTGATATTTTTGATAAAATCAAATATATGTCCATCATAAAATTTAACCGTTCTATCTCGTGGAAATATTGTTACTGCTGAGGTCCACGCATGCGAATTATGATCAATAATATCTATTGGAGCTCCTCTTGATTCATATTTTGGTTTATATAAAATCTCTCCGGTTAACGTCTTTACCGTTATTGGAAATCTTAATTTCTTTTCTAGATCAGCAACATCTCTGATAGATACTCCAGTATCTTTAACTGATTCTGCCCATGTATTTATTTTTTTACGTCGTAAATCTGTTAAACCATTACCACGTATCGCGTTTATGAAATGTTCTGTAACTCGTTCAGCTACACAGTTTATTCTTGACTCTGACAGTTTCATCGGCTTTAGATTATTGACGTCAGGTTTATTATTCAGCGGATATATTGCATATACAACTGCAGTAACTGGATATGCACGTTCATAATATGGCTTATCAACACCGGTTAGTATTCCGGGTTTAGATTTATTATCCAAAAGAACAATATTATTTCCTGATTGTATGCGTACTGGATCACGCTTATCACGAATAATCCAAGTATCTTATTCTGTATTTACAATAAATTTTATTAAAATAAAATATTTTTGATCATCAAGGTGATTAATAATTGCTTTTCCCCGTTTGTCATTCATCATATTAGTAACATTTCTGACTCTGAATGTTGACCATACATGAGCAGCACCATCGTCACGAAATTCCTTCTTGGCTTCACGAATACGTTCGGTTATATCCTCATCCGTTAATGCCAGATCTTGCATCAAAGTACTAAATTTATATTCTGATAGTCTGTCAAGATCAAATCTAGCTCTTTTAGGTTCAATTGCCGATAATTCGTTCATATAATTAAGACAAATATTTAAATTAAAATATTTGTATATATATAATGATTGAAACAAAGAACAAATGTGCTTGGCTCAAAATTGGATATACTTCTCTTTGTAATAAATCGTGCGTGAACAAATACTGCGGAAATCATGCGCAAAGTATCAAAAATGGAAGTACAGGACCAATACCATGTGTGCAATGCGGTGTTGGAGTCAGAGGAAAAACTCAATTGTGTTTAAAATGTGGCGGAAAAAAATACAGAGAACTAAAACGATATTATGACAAAAAAAATAATACATCGTCAGGTAAATCTCCTATACAAACCGTAGAAGATTATCTGGTTAGATTTCAAAACAATGATTTAGACAAATAATATTATTATATAAAATGACTCAGACAAATCAGACCCATGATGAAATGATCGACAATGATATTATAAGAGAATTAAGAAAAGAAGCATTTCGTAATAAATACGAATTTGTAGCACATCCAGTATATACAAATTATGAAGCGTCTCGAGATGGTGTAATCAGACATTGTAGATTAAAGAAACCGGTTGGTAATCTTAATAATAAAGGTTATTTTACATTTCGTGCTGGAAATAAAAATTATTACTCACATATATTCATATTCGAATGTTTTCGTGGAGTAGTTAAAAATGGACTTGTAGTTGATCACATTGATGGAGATCCCAAAAATAATCGGTTATCTAACCTGCAAGCTATTACACCTAGTCAGAATTCTGCACGTGGAAATACAGGAAGGTGTAAAGTATTCGGAAAGAGAGCTATTAAATCCATAAATGTAGAAACATACCGAGAAATGACTTTTCCCTCAATTAATGCGGCTGCAAAACATTTTAGCATACATCCACAATCAGTACAATTTGTCACAAATAAAGTATACAAATCAGCATATTCAATAAAATATAATCAGCGGGTAATATTTGAATATATCTAACTCTGTCTTCCTAACAAAAAACAAAACAAATAAATATATTTTTTTACTGTATATAGTTTGACTCTATATTTTGCCATGGGTACCTTCACCGTCGCTGCTCTCAGTGTCACTTTCACTTTTGACAGAATCAAATAACATAATCTTTCTTAATTGCATTACACGATTATCCACGATCTTCTTTTTCTCGTATTCACGAGATAGTTCGGATCTGGTATTTTCGATCGAACGTGCAAGAGGCGCAAATAGCTTTACCTGCTTTTCATTTACCACCGCCAAGGATTCTAACATAGACTGATAAATTGATTTTACGAATTTATAATTGGATGGTAATGTGTATTTATTGTCGATTTTTCGTTGTTTTAATATTTCATAATCGCATAATATTTTTTCAGGATCAAGATTATCAGAGAGATTTATTCCGTTATGTTTTAATTTTTTAATAGCAGAAATAATATCATTAATGTTTTCTTGGTTCATTATATATATAAATATTTCTTTAAAATAAAAAATAATTGACATTCAAGTTTTTAACATGGACTTGACTGTGAAGCAATTGGACATATAATAAAGCGACATAACTCCTGCCGGAAAAAATCTTATCCACAGAGTAAATTACACGATTATTTCCCTTCATATAATGCGTCATTATCATAATGCGCCATACACATTACTATGCATTTCTCAACCTATGCATTTCTCAACATCTAATCTATGTCTATCACACTGTATGATATTTGCCGTAAACACAATGTATTTTAATCTTAATAAAGTGTATCCGTCTGTCTGTTTATCTGTCTGTCTGTTTAAAAACCAAACCTATTGATAGGTCCCTGCCGATAATGTGAACGGTGCTGACCCGTAACAGGAAATCCTACGACACATACCCCAATGACGGGTAACCGCTTAGGATGCTACTGATTATTTTTGATATTTTTAATAATAATAATAAATCAACCATCCTAACATAACATATATGCAAAAGACAAGGTCAAAAATCTGATTTTTTTTTTGCTGTACAAATTAATATACAACGTCTCTCCTCTAAGGTCCACAATATTGCCATCCTGATTTGTGAGTTTGAAATTCATTCTTGACAATAATGGATTATGTACACTTGATTTATTGGTTCAGATACAGTGAGCCACCCGGGTGGCGCTTGAATACTTGATGAATATAATATATATCCTTGCTGGGCCTGGTTAGACTTTGAAAGATCTACGTGATCTATCAATTACGTCACATACTAGATTGACCGCGATCGTAGATGTTATATTAACAATACCAGGTGAGATATGGCGACCTCCACCATGTGGATCATTATTATATTTAAGAATAGTTGGTGTGGGTATTAATTTTTTCCATGAATCAAGTATTTTTGGAAAATATTCATCGATATTAATAAAATCAGGAATATTTACTTCAGATATAAGATTATTCGCTATTGTTTTTTTAGCATTATCTCTGATAATAACTACAGATCTAAGATGATAATATACATTTCTGGTCAAAATGTGCTTAAGATAGTTAAAATCATTCAATATTGAATTTAAGTGTCGAATTCCTTCAAGGATATTTTCTTTTGTGTCGTCGCTGTAATGCTGTATTATATCAGCAATATTATTTTTAACAACATTGAGAGAATGATTAAATTCTTCGTTCATTACTTTATTCACAGCGGTGATAGGTATTTTACTAAAAAGCCATTCTGGAGGTCCTTTTGTGTAAATTTCTTTTAGATTAGGAATATTTTCGGCATTATCAACAAAAACTTCATTGACGGTCCATGGGTACATTTTTTTGTAATTGGGAATCTCCTTAAATTTTCCTTCGCCTGTTTTAAACTTCTCGATTTTTGGTTCTGGTGGTACTTGATAAACCGGTGGACCTTCAGGCCATCCTAATACTGATCTAATCGAACTTTGATAAATATCCACAGCATAATCAGGAGAATTTATTTCAATAACCGCTGATAATGTCGGTTCGTAGACAGTAATTGCTATTTTTGATTCTTTTCCTGTAATAGATTTAATTCTGCGTTGGAACTCATCATTAATCTGCTCTATTTGATAACTGCCCGTTGGAATAGCAACTACTTGCCAATCAGGAGTTCCATCAGGCTTATTCTTATTGGCGAATACTAATGAATTATTTGGCTGTAGTCCACCAAATGGTTTTGATCTAATATTGGGCCAGCTATAATAAACTCGCAATTGCGCTAATGCTATTTCTTTTGCAGGAATTGATGTTGGAAAATTGACACTAAACTCAGGATTGGTCGAACTTAACGATATCATAGTAGTTTTTGACGGAGTCATATTAGTGACGATCTGCTGAAGTAACTCCCTGTCTGTCATTATTATCATTGTTGTTATTTAATTCGTTAAAATCAGTAGCGATCACCTTAAAAGCGTCATCATAGGTTTTCATCATCATCGCGAATTCAGTATCGGATATTTCACCATCACTGACACACGAAGAAATATACAAAGATAATTTAGAGTATGCCTCTGCCACTGTATGTAATTTAATCATATAATCGTGCAATTTAGCATTTGTACAGGTATCTATCTTTTTGGCTATAATACCGAGAACACCAGAAATAGTCGTTGATGCTGAAACAATGATGGTCATAACAGTAGGTGCTGTCATCGTCAATGTTGATAATAATAATCCTGTTCCAGCAATAACAGCAGAAACCGAGTAAACAACTACATCGATGACAACTATACGCCTTTTGTATTTTTTATTTTCGTGTTATAATAATCAATAAAATTATTTAGTTTAGTCAGACGCTCACATACTTGATTGCATCTGTAACGTTGAACGTCGATGCGAGACTGAGGTTGATCCATTATACTAACAACGTCATTTAATTAAGTTTCAGTTACGAATTCTAGGCACCACCAGTAACGTCTCGGAGGTGTTTCCGTTGATATTAACGTAAAGATTTCTTTGATGTTCTTGGTTAGCTTCACCAATAGAGGATTATGATATACATTTGGTGATAATGAAGTTGCCGCAGTAATTTCCGAACCGTACATAGATAACCTGTATAACCCAGTTACTTCTGCGGTATGTTCGAGTGTGTTATTTTGCGGTGACCATATTGTTGATCCTGATGCTACTGTATATACGATATTTTTAATTTGTCCGTGTAGAATTTTAATCAGATTAGTTTTTTGAACAATATTAGGTATTCCACTGACAATGTCGTTGAGTTTCATGTTAACGTCGGAGAGTTTTATGTCAACGGTTGGTTGTTCCCCCCAAAAAATCTTTAATGGTTTTGTTTATATTTCTACGAAAATTTAAGAACGTTTCTACGTGTCTAGAAAAAGTAGCACTAAGTGTAGTCATTTCATCACCGATAGTTTTTAACGAAGTTGAAATAGGAATTTCCTTATCATCAACATACTTTTTCGTTGCAGCATCAAAATCTAATTCCGGTGTTCTAAGATTATTAATGCCGTTATTATTCATATTAAGAAATGCATGCATTATACCGCCGTTGACTAATACGTATTTAGATTCTTGATCGTCGACATATTTCTTTGTTGCGGCGTCTGTATCTGCGACTGGGTTTCCAAGGTCTATAATTTTATTTTGATTCATAATAATGCTACCCCTGAATGAATCGCCAGCTTTCTTAATATAATCGCTGACTGACGTACCGGAATCTTGAATTTTACCCTGATCAGTAAAAGTAACAATATTATCAACAACCGCATTAGGAACTCGTATAAGTACATCTGGCAGTTGTATATTACTAGTTTTTAATCGTCCTTGTTTATCCTGAAAAACAACTACTTCATTTTGATCCACACTGGTTATATTTAATAAATCATCAATCTCATTTCTGAGCTGATCGAGAGTTGCGTATTTAGATAAATCAGCTTGCTGATGAGCTTTACCACGAGAAGATCTTCCGTAAATGTCCACCATTATATTTACTAATGTCTGTTTAAATGTGACAACGTAGTATATTCATGCACAACTTTGTGAGGTGGTTTTGTTGATTTTGATACAGCATCAAGTACGTTAAGTACTTCACGACCACATATTGGTGGATCAGTTAATGTTTGTGTTGGTAACGTTGAATACCATATTGGAGTACTTTGATCGCCGCTAATATACTTTAAGAATTCTTTTGGTGGAGCTAGTCCATATGAATCAAAATAAATAATTCCACGTGGATCAATTGCATATCCAACCCAATGTGTGCCTGGACCAGAGTTTTCATCGAGATTAATAATACCGGTTTCAATATTGTTTGGTTGTTTTGGTAATTGATCACGCATAAAAACTCCTCTAAAAATTTTTATTTTTAATTTTTTAGCAGCATCTAGTAAATCAAAATTGGACATAGGAGATATCAGTAAACTGTCCCTGGTAATCTTAGGCTTTTTCCGTACCATGAATGTGGAGTCCCTGGTAATCTTAGACCCATTCCCTTTTTTTTTGATTCCCTTTCCTGTTGCTTTCTTTAATGCCATTCGAGCAGCGGTTCCAACGGCACCTAATGCAGCTGCTTTTGCAACAACTGGGGCTGCAGCGGCTATTAATGCTGGTATAGCAGCAAGAAGTGGAAATATACCACCCGTCTTAATGATATCTTTAATGGCACCCGCAGAAAGATTAAGTTTTATACCTTTATTTGATTTTTTGGCTTCATTGAAATGCCTGAACTGACGTTCTGTAAGAGATAATTTATTTGAACCGCTCATCTGATCTTTCTTAGCAATATTTTTAATCCACAGTCATTTTTTGATGCTGATTGTATCCTTTTAATCTGACCAGGAGTCAGACTAACACTAACGTGATTATACGACATTATAATTATCCTAAACGATCTAATTACATGTTTTCTACTGGAGCATCAACGACTCTCATTCGTCCACCAACACCTTCAAGTAACATTGATTTATCGCTGAGTATAACAGCAATTGCTCTGTAATTAGGAATAGCTCCTATTGTCACACGAGCTCGAAAATGTATATCGACTACTGACTGTCTGGTTAAATCTAAATGTTCGAGCGAAAAGTAATAAATTGGATATAAAGTTGTAAAATCTAACTGTGATATTTGTAAACCAGTATCAATATTTTGATCACGGCCCATGAACGTCATTAGACGGTGATATGCACGTGCTACATGATTTTGATCGAAATTCAGTAATATATCCTCAGATGGTTCTTGATGTCCATTTATTCTTAAAGAAACATCGGAAACACCAAGATTGTCAAATATCATAATACTACGTAGTTGATTATCCACCCGTGCAGCATCTTGAAGCGCAATAAATATATGTCGTGGCGCAGAAACACCTTGCTGAGAAGCTATTTGCCATGTAAATAAACCATTAATATTACTCTGGATAGCATCTGAAGTCATTGTTAACCATGATAATGCTGATTTACCACCTTGACTCATAAAAGCAAGTAACCGATCTTCTTCAGATACTGTTGGAGTCACCACCGGCATCCATAATGAAAGTTTTGTCAGAATTACTCTACCAGCATCACCAGCGGGTCGCCATATTGCATCATTGTCAGTTGCTTTTCGTACGAGTACAGCTGTGTGCTTAGCTCCGAAAATGACTTTTCTGACATTTCTACAAAATCCAAATATGTGTGAAAGTGGAATTGCACATGAAAATGCTCTTCTTCCACCATGCAACATTGCTCGACGTGATCTAAATCCTAAGTTAAAATCTGGATCTACATTAATAATCATACTTTGTACATCCGCATCGGCGTTTCTAGCAAAATTTCTTGGTCGTCCTATTTCATATTGTCGATGCTCTGGAGAATCAGTTGTATCCTTTGCAAACATCATTGATGGACCAGTTGATCTTGAATAATCGTTGCTATATCTTGCAAGACCTAATATCGTTGTAGCAACATCAACGTCCTTCTGAATTGATTCAATATTTTTACCATCAATCATGTACGTTGCGCTATCAAATAACGCCATAATACCATTATTAACAAAACCGACACTAACATCGTCTCCATATGCTACTGGTGCTGCAGGATTAGCGATATTTAAAATTTCACCTTCAACCTCAATAAAAGCCTCAGCGGGTAGGAAATACCTACATGTATCCTGAACCTGTAGTTCAATTCGTCCACGCTGATCTGGAATTCGAGCGTCATAAGAATAATATTGATAATCACGCACAGACTCATCTTTGAGTACTGGTGCGTCCATGTCAAATGCTCGATCAGATATTCGCTTGAACATCTTTATTATATTTATTATCGTCTAAAACGAAGACCACTTCGGGAAGTGAGACCACTTCCTGCTATCAGACTAGCGGTTATATTTTTTTCTTTTTCTGACATTTGTACATCAGCCAACTCTGCTAGTTTTTGATTAGCAACTTGATTTATTATTTTACTGACATTTGCAGGCATTACTTCAGTACTAGGTAATTTTACTGGTTGAGGTTTTCGTCGTATTAATCGTGCTAGTCTATCTTTGATTGCTGAAAATGCTTTACTGGCAACATCACCAACAGCACCAATACCTTTTTCACGAAAAACATCAATAGCTTTCATACCCAGTTGCTTTGCAATCGGTATTGCTTTTGGGGCTACCCTTTTAAATAGACCCTGAACAACATCACCTAGTCCATCTCCGTAGGTTGTCTTGTATACTGGTAATCGTGAATTTATTACCCTGACCATGGTTGGTCCACGTTGAGTACTATGTACGATCATTTTATTATGGTAATTGTATTTAATTACATACTTAGTCACAGTAGTAGTCATCGGCAATTTCGTTACTAAGAGACTGATAAACATCAACGGCCATGATACCGCCTGTAAATAATCGTCTACAGATATCAGCTGCTTCATTAATTATTTCTGGAGAATTATTACCAGCTCGTTTTCCTCCGATGAGGATTTCTAGTCGATCAACGTCAGAGATAACGTTATTAGGACATAGAGTAAAACCACTTCCGGTATAAGAACCTTTTCCTTTTACCTTCCTTTCAAATTCTAAATCATTTTCCAATTTTCTTATTTCATCTTTATATTTTTGTAATTTTTCACTCAGTATTGGTGGATATTCTCCTTTACTTGCCGATTTTTTATAAAGTTCTTCTAATGATTTGACATGATAATTAGCAACTTTAATTAGTTTTTCAATATGATCATTACGTTCTAAACCATATTCTTCTAATAGGGTTTGTGCATAAATAATACTTTTCTCTACTTTTTCCTTAATTTCTTCTAATGTGAGGGGATCATGTATTTTTATAGGAGGTGATGGTTCTTTTTTTGTTTCTTGTATACGTGGTGGTGATGGTTGTTGTTGTTGTTCAAGAATTTTCCGTAAGGCTGGCGACCACAATGGTTCTTCTACTTTTCGTCCTTTTGCTGCTTCCTCTGGTGTTGGTTGTAATGGCGGTGGTAATGATAATAATGGTTGTTGTGGTAGTGGTGGAGATGGAGTTTGTACACGTGGTGGTGCTCGTATTAGTGGTGGTTGTTGTGGTGGCGATGGTGATTGTTGTTCTTCATACAATTCTTCTCTTTCTTCTCTTTCTAGTTCTACTTCTTTTAATTTTTTTTCCAATATTTCTCTCTGTATAATATCAACGGCACCTTTGTCGAGAACGGATATTTCATATTTTTTAACATCATCTTCAAATTTTTTAAACTCAGCTTGATATTTATTAGTAATTTTGGATATTTTTTTTTGTAGTTCGAAATATAAAAGGAACCCATTTATTCCTTTGAATATCAGGAGTATTCGGATCTAAAAAATGACTACGATAAACGTATCCTGTACCTGCAAATTCAATAGGAACCATATTAGCAAGATGAAGACCATAACTGGAAAATTTGGTTACTGGTTTTTTGACATATTTTCTTTTTGATGTTTCATATTTTTCCGGTTTCTCAAAGAGAACATCCAAATCACCTTCAATTAATTCTGGTATATCCCTCGGTGGCTGAGCAGCAGCTATTAGTAGTATAGTGGGGTACCGTAGCGTCAATGGGAATTAGCATTACAGACCCCCCCTGGGCCAGTATAGCGTCAAGAAAGTAGGTCAACACCCTGGGCCTGTATAGCGTCAATGGAAAAATTAGGTAGAGGGACTAGAACACCCTGGGCCTGTATAGCGTCAATGGAAAATGGAGTAGAGGGACTAGAACACCCTGGGCCTGTATAGCGTCAATGGAAATTTGGTAGAGCGGTGACTAGGAGACTGGGGGTTTGTAGAGCGATAAGCGACAGGTGGCATGTTTCTTTTTTTTAGTAGAGGAAGGGTTTTATATATATATTTATATCGTTTAGGGGGGAGACCAAATGAAAATTAAGATCTTTTCGAGGCATTGGAAGTGGCCCTGAAAAGGGCCTTTGGGTTCTTCTTCTTTTATCTTCTCCAGTTCTTCCACCATGTCCTGACTTTTTGAATAATTCCTTTCTTCTTTTCTTCTTCGGGCATCCAGTCAGGATGTCCGAGAGCTCTGAATTTTTGTTGGATTTTCATCCAGTTCTGATTTAGTTTCTCAAACTCTTCTTTCTTTTTTTGGTTTTCTTTGTCCTTTCTTTCTTTCTTCCACGTTTCCTTGATCTTTTTTACTTCTTCTTCCAGTACTTTTCTCATTAGGTCTTCCGCTTTCTTGATATTGTCTAAGCCTTTTTTGACAAAAGGCCATTCTGTTAAAGAGAAGATACTTTCCAAAAAAGATTCCAATTCAACTACAATATCCAAAATATCCTTCAAGGTTCCTACTCTCACATATTTTGGATAGTTGAAACCTCTCAACTTATCCGCTTCTTCCATTATTATCATTTGCAAATGATAACTTGCTGCTTTGAGTCTCGCCATAAAGTCTAGGCTGACTTCAAACCTCCACTCCTTTTGAAGTTTTTCCACTACATAGACTGCATCTACCATCCAGCACCAGCTATCTCTTAGCTTGTTGATTAAATCCATTTTTCTGTTCCTTTTTATTCTGTGTAGAATGGTGCGAATGACGAACGCTATGCTTTTATATACTTCAAGCACGGACGTGAAGGAAAACATGCCTTACACTCACTTCACATATGATATACTATCCTCACCAACGAACGAGCAAGCATAAAGCACACATTATACTATCCTCACCAACGAACGAGTAAGCATAAAACACACACAATATACTATCCTCACCAACGAACGAGCAAGCATAAAACACACACTATACTATCCTCACCAACGAACGAGCAAGCATAAAACACAC
>JAECUM010000958.1:0-92681 GCA_016617855.1 Megalonaias nervosa
GAATAAATTATTAAATTCCAAAAACAAATGAACTTCGAAAACAATCTGGCTTCAACAATATAAACACCTTGTACCTTCAAGCTGTTGACATACGACTGACTGGAAAGCTCTCGGAATGAGTATTAAACCCAACTAAAACATCATCCCAGTCCCGCGTGATGAGTCACATGGTCTCTTAACATTTGAACAGCGCAATAAAAAAATGAAATTTATCACGTAGGCAAGAACAGCTCTATCTAAGGACCAAATTCTCACACTGAAAATATATTTTAAAAATAGAAAGGCTGTTTAGAATCCAGCTAACACACGGGCCGAGATGACCTTGGCAATAGCCAATCGTCTTCACTCGATGTTTACAAAATGTATGAACCAGAGTGAGCTAAAAATAGTGCTAATGTGATACCTTTTACGTTCTATACAAACTGAATTTACTGGACAAAATATCGAATCCCGTGAAAATAATCATTACAATAAAATGTAATGAAACAAAAATAAAATAAAAAAAGAATTTAAAAACTAACACACAAGCAATTTAATTACATATATGTAACAGCGGTTAGAGTCGCCACGGATTCATTTTGTATCAATAAAAAAATACAGGATTGCTAGAACAATTACATATCGGTGCTGATGCATCATGGGGAGAATGGAGAATAAAGCGAAAAAAGATACTTAGTTATTCTGAATCTGCTGACCTCGAAATCAAGGAAATATGTTACAAAAATAAGCAGATGTCAAAACTTTCATCAGCACCATCTGTATATGATCCTGTGACCAGACATAAAACAATTTATCTCAATGGATGAGGTGGTTCTGGTAAAACAACGTGTGCAATTGAATTATTTCGGAATTTTGATATGGTTGCTTTGACACCTACACATAGACTCGCAAGAGGAATGAGTTAAATCTCAAACTTATCACAGCTTCTTCCGATGGAAGGGAGATACATGGACTCCTGAGCGAATGGGTGAGAAATATATCCCTAAGATTATTATCTGGGATGAAATATGTACACTGTCGCTGGAGACATTAAAAATATTTCTTGATTGATTGTTGACAAAAAATACTGCTGTGATAATGTGTGGCGATCATGGTCAACCGCCACCTTTAGCTGGATCATCTCCACATAAATGGCTGAAAAAGTTCATATATTATTATGAGGAGATAACTGATGATCATAGAGCTATTGATGAATTGCTGAAAGAATTTAAAAGATTGATCAGACTGCAATCAGATAAGTTTCAATGTGAGATAGTGCGTGAAGTAATTCCAGAAACTCCTATGAATGATTTTTAGACTTTATGGAGGTCTGCTGATTTGATAGTTGCAAGTAGAAAGGTAGTTCGTGATACACCTCAACAACAAGTGTTTCTGTTACATAAGAAAAGTTTTCAAATCTACCTGTACCATTATGTTATCGCCCAGAAGATACGCGACTACAGAATATCGATATTGAAATTCCTGGAACCTTGACAGACTCAAGGAAACAAAATCTTGTGCTAAATGATATTGTTTTAGTTCCTGTGAGTGCTGTTGAGAACGCGTTAACGATATACAAAACTCCATGGATATGCTATAACGAGTCATTCGTCACAAGGATTAACTATTTCTGATACAAATATTTGGATTGTTGATAATCGTATTGAATGGTCAAACTTAGTTTATCTTGCAGTGTCTCGAGTCAGAAGAATATCTAAGCTGAGGAGGGTTATCGTAGACTTCACAGAAAATAATAATCAAACTGCTAGCGATGGCGATGATGTGGTAAGAAAAAATTAGCTAGTTATAAACAATGTGAGAACAAAATAAGCGCGACTTTGATCTCGATGCTGAATTTATCATGACACTGAAACAACGACAGAATAATCATTGTGCAAGTTGTAACACAGAAATGTTATGGCAATATTTAAATAATAATCCAAGATAGTTTACCGTAGACAGAATTAATAGTAGTTTTGGTCACACACATGCGAAAATGTGATGCTGACCTGTCTTGAGTGTAATGGACGTCGAGGATCCAGTTTACAAAAGTGAAGGCGATGGTAATTGTGTCTTCAGGGATTACTCGTAATTGTTCGCGTACAAATCCATGTTGAGGAGCAGTTGAATCTAGTCTATAAATAGAAGTTCCATGAGTAATTTCATTATTTAACGCAGCTATCACACTTTGTAGTCTTGCAACCCATTCACGAAATCTCATGCATTTCTGAACTTTTTTTAGGGATATTTCCTTCGCATACTGATATCCAAATAACCGCTCAGCAAGTGTTCGATTAAATCGCTCAATAATTGCCTGATCGCGATGAATTCCGGTCTGTCCTCGTCTGATTTTAACGTTATGTTTTTTCATCAGAGATGATACTGCACCAAGAAATTCTTTGCCAGGATCAACCTGTAGTAGTCGTGGCCGTTGTAGACCACCACGTTGATAAATTCGTTCAAACGCAGACGCAACTTCAGCTGCTGTTTTAGTTGATAGCGGCTCTGCTTCTTTATACCTACTTGCAGCGTCAAATACAGTTAACGCGTATTTGTATGTGCGTGATTGACGTCTACCAAATTTAATGGTATCATTTGGTAAATACTTGATGAACTTCATTGCTTCATTGCGAGTGCTGACATCAAAACATGCATGCTGAATTTTTTAGCTGGTGGTAGATAAATTTGCCATATTGCCTGTCGTGCTAATCAATCTGCAGCAACAGAACGTGAGACACCTGCTGCATCAGCAAGTTTACTAATCGCTGTTCTATCCTCCAATATCCTGTTGGGCTATAATAAACCGATTCCATTATTATGATAATAATCGGTTGATTAATTACCGGCCCCTAGTACTAGTTTACCTTTCATCGCAGATTTTACTAGGAAGCTAGCAAGTTTTTCTCTGAGAGACCTAATTTTTTTATGGAATTTAACGTGTGAATCAACTTCACATCTGCAATGTGTCGTTGTTGCAAATCTTTATTTTTATACGCAACATCATGAATGTGGCATGCTTGATCAGTCACATTTATTGGATATTCTTAAGGTCTTGGTTGATCTTTCTCGTCAAATCGGATATCAAGTTGGGTTCCAGGACCACAATAATTATATACAGGAAGATGTTTTTCCCCAGGATACTTAGCCTATGGAGCTCCTGGTAATTTCCCCAGTGTCACCACCTGTATTATTAGAGATAAATTTGTAAATTTTTTGTACCACATTTCACACACTTGCCCGTAAGTGTGTTCTTTTTATTTTTTGTTATTATTGTTGTTAATCCACTGGTGCGGGTAGGTGCTCTGCAGCGAGCACAATATAAATCCATATTATTTATCATATTTCTACAGCACGGATATCATTGATTTCTCAGCAACACGAAATCAAGAACCAGTCAAGCATCATCCAGCGCTACCAAATTCTAGCAGAGCAATTATAATAGGTCCATATGGACCTGGTAAAACACAAGTATTACTTAATCTGATAATGAGACGGCTCAGGTGGGATAAGTTTAATTTAGTGGCACCATCTGAAGATGATTAGAGATCTTATGAAGTACTTAAAATTTTAATGAAAACACAAAATTATTGAATGAAGACGGCGACGATATTATTAAATTTATCACCGATATTAATGAAGCCCCATCTGTTGACGACTTGGATGGATCCATCAATAATCTTGTAGGATACGATGATGTGATGCTAGACAAACAATCAAATCCTGCCAGAATATTTTGAGACAGACATAAAAATACTGACGTGATTTATGTTACTCAACTGTGTACACAAACACCTAAAGTGATCAGAGATAACTGCAATATTTTAGTTGTGTTTAATGGAGCCCATAATTATACTTTGCAAAATATTTATTTTACATAGTGTTCAGGGGACATGGACATGATTAAATTTAAAAACTTTTTTTTCAAAAGCACAAGCTACCCCACACGGATTTATCACGATAAATTTACATGATCCTCGGTCGCGATATCGTGTAGATCTTGATAAAAGTTTTGGTTAAGACACAGCAGCAGGGAGGGTGACGACAAATATTGAGTGGGCGGGTGGGTAAACGAACACGCACAAAAATTTGAAAACACAAACATCAAAAAAGTAACAACGAATGAGCTAACCAAATTAGAGAAAATCTCGGTCGGTTAGATACTTCGGTTTGGCGTTATTGACCTTGTATTTTCATTTTCGTAGGAAGCTTTATTTTCGCGAACGAGACCTCCTAGAAAATGGTCTGTTCACCCTCCCTGCTGCTCGTGTGGATAACAATGCCGTATGAAAAAGGTGGACGGAAGCATTGTGTAATATTTCGATGCCACAATAATCACAAGAACATATGTGATTATAAAAGGAACACAAAAAAAAAAACCACGTACAGTGAGCATGAAATGCTAGAGATTATTCATGCATTCAAACTTCCCTATGCAAAACGTCGCAACGAATGAATAGAGCTACGTGCTATAAATAAGAAAGGTTTATATATCAAAAGGAAAAGAACTGGTAAAAGGTCAATAAATGCTTGCTTTTATTATGTGATTACAATAATTTCAATGCCACCCCCTTGTCGTGTGCAGTACGTTCACCCCATCCCTTTTTCTTTAACCCATTGAATAACAGGGATCTTTAACATATGCAAGAGCTAGACGCTTGATATTCATTGGTGTATTTACAGAAGACTTGTTTTATCAAAAGTGAATATAAAATATTAGACACCCAAAGTTACATGATGACGAATATGTGTGCTGCAAAATGCAAGATTACAAGCAAGAACTCTGTGTATGTGTGTGTATGTGTATGAGAGAGAGAGAAAGACTGAAGAAAAAAGATGGATGTAAATATATTTATATTAACTGAGCTAAATAATGACTTGGTTTAAATCAAATCAATTTAATAATGGTTGTTGTGCCTTGATATAACATGAACTATTGATTACATGACATTAGCGTGATATTATACAGAGACAGATGAATTTGGTATTGTGCGAAGGCCTATTTTAATTGTATGCATTTGATATGAGAGTTATTTATGTTCATCGTACATTAAACTTGACTTTTATGATTTTGTTTTGTATACTACGTCCACTTCATTGATGAAAGATGAGCATGAGAGAATCCTGACCAAGCTTTATATTTAGGATATGAAAAGTATATTAAACCTTGCCGCCGGCTACTTGTGATGAATCCCTGATATGTAGTTTGAATGCTATGAATTAATTTTACTAGGTCTGTGTCAATGTATCGCTGATTAGCAGGTAATGTGGTTAAGACGTAAAGAACATTAATTCATCTGTGTAATTAAGTTGTGAATTCTCTTAACCGAGGAAAGGTGTGTATAGAACAACAAGGTTCAGCAAGTAATTTACAGCCCACAGTGGAATGTCATAGCTTATATGAGATTCTAGTTATGGATTGTTTGGAATCACAATGTGTTAAAATATGAACTCTATCAATTGTAATTTATCAAAATGACGCTGTGGAATATCATGTTCATTTCGTTTTGAGTGCAGTAAGGAGAATGTGATTGCAGTTGGACATGTAGTCGAAATTTCAGTACAGTTTCAGTACAGTGTGTAATCAAGTTTTAGAAACCATGACATAGCTCATGTAATTCTGATTTGCAGAATTAACTGAAAAGTTCATGTTGAGGAAATTCAAGGTGCAAACTGTAAGTATATTTCCCCCATTCTTATAACCTGCTAAAGAAGACATGTGTATGCCTTGTCACTTGCATGTTCTTTGTAGGGACTCCAGATATGCGATGATCTGAATGTCTTCTATCGCTAGCCTAAATCCGAAACATTGTATCACAAAAGTTAACTTGGAAAGTTGGAATGCAGCTGGTGTGTGACAATCCATTCAGCCAGCAAAAATAAGGATTCTTTGTCGTCTTGGCTTATTGGCTCTGAGGCCCTTACTTTGCTACCAAAACTTTCAGTTGCATTTTTTTTTCTCCAATTTAGTACTTTGACTTATAAAATAGTACGTCTCTGATAGATATGCGATAGTCCTAGTTCTCAATATTCTTTTTTATTTTTTTGACCCAGAGAGTACTGGTCATAGTTTGAACTATTCCATTTACGAAAAGTTACGAGTATTGCTCCCAAATAACTGTTTTAATGATCAGAATGGTATTTGCAATACTGTGTCTCTCACGTTTGTTGTAGATATTGCGAATATATCAGGTACAGTTGTTTGCTTGTTAAAGTTTTATTTGTGACTCAGTAAATTCATCCACATCGTTCACTTTATCATCTCTAATTTCAAGTTGTGTACTTTATTATTTTCAACATTTCACAAATTATTTTTATTCTTCAACAGTTTGCATTGCCCTTCACTAGTTTTGATCTAAGAGACATTATTTCCGAACCGATAGCCCGTCGAAAGCAGGGTCATCAAATTGTAATAAACTATTTGCTAATGGTTTAATAGTTTTTGTCAACTTCTGTATGCATATTGTATGCACCTCTACATAAGCAAATCATAAATAGCAAATTTAAAGTATTTGATTAAACAACGGTCCCTTCAATGGTAACAATTGCCATGCTCCGTTACAACATATATAATTTCAACCAAGAAACTGTTGTATCGTCTGCTATAAATATTTTAAAAATACATTAGTTAGGTAGAAAACAGTTTCAATCGCACAAAAGTAAGATTAATAACAAATATTTAAATTCAATTATCTAGTAGCGTGCCATGTAACAAAATCAATAATAAATGATATTTTAAAAACCTTCAAGTGGGTGTCTCGGTGTTGAAAACCACCACTATTATCTATTAGATTACCATTGTGCTTTGAGAATGACGTATAAGCAATTTACAAATGCTCTAGACATAATTATAATTGACGTGCAGAAAGTTGACATCAGTAGGATGATGAAAAGAGAAAGGTTTACTAATGTGACGTCCATGCTTGAATGAAAAACGGTTTTACAGCTAGATACAAATGTTTGCTTGTGTGATGTCTGTGCTGTACTAGATACCAAAGTTTACTAATGTGACGTCCGTGCTTAAATCATAAACGGGTTTACAACTAGATACAAATGTTTACTAATGTAACGTCCGAGCTTAAATGAAAAACGGTTTCAATGCTAAAAATATGTTTACAGTTTTGGTGAACATGGCTCTAAAGCAGTTTCAATGAAATCCGTACAAACGTAAAACAATATACATGTATTGCATTGAACCCTACTAAAGTACCTCATAAAGAAATATTGCTATATTTCTTTCTTCGGTGAGAAATTACGATTTGTAAGCCATGGCATTGTTCAGCATGATACTTCATTCCTCACTGTTGATATGTTTTCTTGGGACGTTACTGCGAGGGATATTTTAGTAAATTGTGTATCTTAAAATGCAGGATTGTAAGATTGGTGAACACATAAAAGGTTATTTCTTTATAGCTATTGCGGCAGTTTTTAGATTTTTCTATCTTCGGATTACAAAAATTATCTTCATTCACAATGATAATGCTGTTGCTCAAATCGAATCCCATTTAGTATGGGAACATTTTAGCTAATTACCATCTGCAACAAGGTGAACTCGTGCTGATATATCCTTACAGACTTCCGTTTATCATTCATTGCGGCGATTTGTTATTTCTAGATCATGTGATGTATCTGATACAAAATATGGAATCACGTGTTGCGTCCTCGCACAATTTAATGTTCGGGCAGTAAAACAATTTAATTCATATAATGAGATATATGCGCCTACCCAGGTAATATTCTGAACTTATTTTATTCCTGATGTCGACGTAAGCTTATAATATCAATAAAACAAGCAACGGACATAATGAATCAGATCAGACAGTCATGTCTGGTGAATAAACCAAACCTCTTGAAAATCTACAGCAAGACTTTCGTGGGTTTGGTAAAACTGGTCACAGACACAGCTCCGTTTTTATATCCACGTGTTCATTCTCACTTTTAAGGCGTACTTAAATCCATTAAACCGGACTCT
Source organism: Megalonaias nervosa (assembly GCA_016617855.1). Taxonomy (NCBI): domain Eukaryota; kingdom Metazoa; phylum Mollusca; class Bivalvia; order Unionida; family Unionidae; genus Megalonaias; species Megalonaias nervosa. The sequence goes on from JAECUM010000958.1 coordinate 7,949, forward strand.
TTAGACTGAACACAGAGATTAACATGACGTATCCATAATCAAAAATACATAATGATACCACTATTATATCAATAAAAAGGGTACTTATTTTAACTTCATTGAGAGGGGGGTTATATATTACGTGCCACTTTAAAGTCAAGAAAGGAAAAGATAATTTGTTTGAATAAGTTTACGCTTTAACATTTTATATAATACTTTTCTTTTGTACACCTTATCACATTCCTGTTCTCAGACATTTTGCAGAGAAGAATGATTATGACTTTTCCCTTGACGCATTTGTCTAAGTATCCACTTATTTGATTTTTCCTGTATGTATCGCTGTCGTGGATGGATCTTTCTATTTGCTGTCGCTATGTTAATACCTTTCTTTTCCTCTTGGACATAAATTGCAATCGATTATTTTTCTGATTTATACCACATGTCTGCATTAATGCAAAAATACACGTCAAGTTTAAAGAAATATATTTTTCATGTGGACTGTATGCAGTGACATGTACCATATCTTAAATCCTTTAATTTTCCACTTGCAATAATTGTTCGGAAGAGATGTATCGCGCTCGTGTAATTAGACGTTAGAAGTTTGCCGTCGGCTGCTAATCAGATCACTTTCATCACAAGGGAGCTCATTGTCCCATGCAGTTTTAAGTAATAAATGTTGTTACAAGTCATTGTAAAGCTCTAAAGTGTTATGAGTTATACCTAATAAACAATGGAACAGCTGTTTTCTTATCTCACCATTCTTTTTACTACACCTTAATTCCGACAACAGAACAGTTTCCGCCATTATAATGTCTGATTGTGTTACACTGACTGTACAAGGCTTCGGATCTTAATTTCTTGTTTGTTTAATTCAATACAATTGTGCGTGCCCTTCTAGTTACATGGTGTTTCTATGTATGTGTCTTATTTTCAATGGACAAGCGTTTGAATAGTGTGTGTGTGTGTGCGTGTGTGTACGTGGTTGGGGGTGGGGAGTATTGAACAAACCGGTTTCAAGATATTCACCTTGTAATCAAAATGCAACTATGTGCAACATTTCTTCATCCTAAATTGTGTAGATAGATAAACAAAATTAAGCAACTGATAGCATTCCTGCAGTTATTTGAAAAATTGTATCAAAATATGAAGCAATCGTCTATGAATTTCTCTACAGACTTAGGTCACACGATAAATCTTAATTATGATAGTAACTTCAATGATATCAAAATAATATTGACTCAGTGGTGGAAGAGAATTCTTGCCCCTGTGGGAAAATTACTGAGAAAAAATCACTTGCTTTATCAAAATTAAATCGCATATTAATAAGATTAAACAAATCCTCCAGAATGGTTCATTAAAAATTAAACAGTTTAATCTACAGTTACATGTGGAAATGGTCAGGTGACTAGATAAAAAGAAAAGTCATAAATAAAAGTTATGAAGAAGGTGGACTTACCAAAAATAAAAAATGGAGTAAACAAATGCTTCGCTGTTGAAATGTTTTGAAGGAGTTTAACAAGTTTGGTATCAATTATAGAGAAAGGAACATAGAAGATATTGATAACATATTTTGGAAGGATGTTTTTATTCCTTACAACATATACTCTAAAAATGTCTATATCAAAGGCGTTTTCAGATTTTCTTACTGAGTACTTAAATATATAATAAAAATATTAATTTCGGAGGGTATTTATGTTTTAAGCAAAATAACGGTTTGAAAAAGGAATCCAACAACGGTAATGGACAATTCCTTTATGGCAAAAAGTGAATGGAATATATAATGTTGGCACTATCTTTCTGCAAAACGCATGGGTCCTTAATTCCGTGAAATCATATATGAACAGGTTATCTGTCGAAACACAACCAGAAATTTAGAGAAACCTAGTATTGTTAAAAAGGACCTTGCTTCTCCTTGAAACTACGAAAGGTTGCAGATATATTTATAGTATCTTGGTGAAAGACAGAAATATTAGAAACTAAAGCACTAATTAAATGGAAACGCAACTTAATCTATCAAACCAATTAGATTGGACAAGGTTGTTTGTCTTAACATGCAAAATTACCTTAAGATTCTCATCTAATTTGGTTTCAGTACTAATTGCTGCATATAATTCTTGCAACAAACACTTGTATAGAAACAATTGGAATAGCAAATAATAAAAAATGTTCTATTTGTATGGGTTCACATGAAACATTAATTCATCCTTTTTGGAGTGTACAACTGTAAAACAGTTTTGGAATGATTTAAGCCAGTGGATTTGGAACAACACTAATTTCATGCATATCTTTGCACTTACAGGGATAATTATCAGCATGTTAGAAGCAGGCAATTACTTTTTATATTGCTGATATCTAAAAGATACATATATAAGACGCTCCATGAAAGAAAACCTCCATCCTTACCTTTGTTTTACTTTCTTTTTTAAAATAACACTACATTTGTGAGATGGAATTAGCTAAAAGAAACAATAAACTAGAATGATTTGAAAATGAAGGTACATATTTATCAATTTAGTAGTATAATTTGTTTGAAATGGTTTAGATATGTTTATGAAAATCAGTTGATGCATCCACAATCATGAATTATATCTTGGTTATATTTTTGTACATATCATCGTATACTTGGGTTATAAGATTTATGTACCTATCATATACTTATACTCTTACAATACTCCTGTTTCTTAATCTCTTCTGCTCCGCACTTCTTTTTTTCTTTCTTTACTTTCTTATATTATATATTATTTTTTTTCTTTTAGCTATTCTCTTTCTTCTTGTATTTTCCCCGTTTAAATAGATCCAAATCTATCTTACTGAAGCCTTTCTAAAGAAGACAAGACATATGTCGCGGAATTGTATAAATCCCTTCATTTATTAAATACATGTACTCGGGTTTCCTTTTGTTTACAACGAACCCGAGGGTGATTTAAGTATATTGTACAATATTTCGAAACAGTGAGCTTGGTTCACCCTATGCCGCTCGTGCGAAGTGCTTTCGATGGGAAAAAACGAATACTTCCAGCTCACAGACGATGTAGGCTGCAGCGTCTGTGTATAAATGCCTCACCGTAAGGAAATATCTTCACATTACGGAACGTCTTGTCAGTAAGCAGTCAACTTAGGGACTTGCACATCTTCAGCTGTAGAGGTATATAAGTTATTTATTAATTTCTTGTGTATAAGTTGTAACTATTGTGCTACCACGTTTATTTTTGTATATTTTCAATGTAGCTTCGGCTTGCGTAGTATAATGCAAATATTTTCTATTCTTGTGTGTGACTTAACAAGAGCTTTGTATTAGCAATATAAACTTGCATTTTGTTAAGAAACGTTTAGTACCATAGGATTCTTATCGGACACGAATAGGTTCACTTCTGAACCTGTTTATTCCTTGGTAATGTTGTGCCGATAATGTAATTTGTATAGTTTACCGTACATAACGTCATTACGTGTTATCGTATATGCCCGTGTCATGCATAGTACACGGTGTTCGATGTATTTTCAGCTGATAGGAGTCGACGTGGTACCAGCTGTAGAGCTAACCATAGAAGTTGATCATAGCAGCCGTAGAGCTGAGAGAACAGTGTTGCTGGTTGAGTAGCAGGTGATCGGGCGTTGCTGACCGAATTGGTGGCACTGATTCTTTGATTGACCAAGGAACTGAACGGTGGTCGGTGACTACCTATAATGCTGATTGCTTGATTGACCAGCGTGACTGGTAGCCAAGTGTACTAGTGACAGAGTGTTTTGTGTTACTCCATGCATGTAATCTTTAATCCGTGGACTAATTTTGAGGTTTGTTATACCCAATATTTTGGGAGTGTAACGATATTTTGTATGATATATATCCCTTTGTTTTCATCATTTTACTATTTGAGTAAAGAACCTCATTTTTCACTATTTGAGTGAATACATTTTACTATATGAGTAAAGTACATCATTTTTTACTATTTTGAGTAAAACACATCATTCTTTTCGTCGTGTGAAATTACTGTGAATCATTAACCTTTGTCCTTGTGATGTGTAAGGTCATTTATTTGTATTCACATTTGTGTTGCATTATTAGGTTCGTGCGGATTGTGTTAATTTGTCCAATATTTGGATCTTACACACGCGCGTATTAATCGTAATTCTCTTTCCGTTCAAGTCATTCATCAATAAACATTTATTTGTATCACCATCAAAAGTGTTGTTATAAATCCGAAATCCAACCCGGTTATCTTGTTACAACATACGTAAAAAAGGAATCGTAAGGTAGTCCGTGGAATGGCACCCTGACCTATGGCTACCTATATATGGGGAATATTTTTTTTAAAAAGTCAAGCTGAAAAAGTATTGATTGGATCACAACATTCTAAATACATGGGTGTACAAGTTTATGCTGTCCAACTTCTCTACACACATTTATCGTCCGTCTTGATACTGCTTCTACATTATCCATGCGATTGTCAGACCTGTTGCCATTGATATGATCGAAATAATATCTCTTTGTATGATACCATACCAAAACACTCAAGAATAAATATACGCGCGCTCAATACCTTCTGGCATCTTCCTATGCTGGGGACTACTATCAGAATGAAGACGTTATTATTTGGATTGTTTTGTCAAAATATTATCTAGAAGATGTACCTAACATGATCGTTCTCATTTGCTTTCATTTAGACGGTAGACCCGATGCACTCTCTCTCTCTCTCTCTCTCTCTCTCTCTCTCTCTCTCTCTCTCTCTCTCTCTCTCTCTCTCTCTCTCTCTCTCTCTCTCTCTCTCTCTCTCAGGCATTACATATTTCTGCCTAATTGCAAAATTATTTGCGTTTGGTGTAAAGTCAAAAATAAGCCTATTAAGAGACACAAGAGCTTGTCAGAATCTTTTATTTATAGTTACCTTGCCTTTATCTGAGACGTCTTCTTCAAGTGAAAGCATTCTTATTCAGTGCGGCTTTCTTAATGTTCCTCTAAATTGTGTAAATGTTATAATCAGAATTAGTCTCAGGACCCGTGACAGTCGGAACAGTGATTTCATTATCCATTGAAGGTATTCATGTATTACTAGCCAATGAATTAGCTTCAGATAACGTTGTGGTTAATCTACTTGTAACTGACAAGCCTTGTTTAGATCAAAATGTAGATCCTATTGAAAATGAAATAGATGATTTATACCCTGATTGTGCAGTTAGTAGAGCTATAGTAAAGAGAGGTCTTGAAAAGGATGTTGATCAGGAAATTATTCTTTAAGCTGACACATTCACTGGTCAGTCTTTTGTTAAGGTCACTCTTGCTCCTAGTATTGATCAATGAAGAGGTATTGATCACAAGAGTCCTCTTTTATTACTTATTCTCTTTATTCTAATCAGGGTAACAAAAGATAATCTTTTCTTGTCGAACAGGAACAAGATCCTGAGGTCTCCTGTTTGTTTTAGAGTCCTATTAGAGGAAATAAAGCTATAAAAGTACCTGTTTGTTATTTTATGAAAAATGGGGTACTTCTGAGGAAATGGAGACCACCCGAGGTACCCACTGGTGACAAGTGCCCAGTGAGCTATCACATTATTGTTCCCAAATCATGTCGACAGGAAATTTTTAGTCTAGCCAATGAGATTCATAGTCATATAGGGGTCAATTAGACAAATATCACAATCATTTTTATGTACCTAAATTTAAAGGTGATGGTTCCTAATATTGTATCCTCTTGAAAAAAGAGAATGATTTTTATATAACCAAGAAAAAGTAACTCGTGTCCATCATGTATTCTTGTGCCGAAACCAGAGAATACTTTCTCTATTATCTGACTAAAGCAACGTGAACAGTGTCACTAAAATAGATTTATTTCCATTGCTAAGAATCAATTAATGCATTGACAAAATTGGAAATGCGATATCGGTCACTAAATTTCACTTTTCGAAAAGTTTCTGACAATTTCACTCAAGGAAAGAGCAAAGGACATTTCGACATTTCCAACTCCAGATTTGCTTTTTCAATATAAAGTGATGTCTTGTGGTATGAAAGGCTCTCCTTAAATATTCCAGCGTTTAACATGATAATATCTGGTCTAGATAATTGTGACTCATCGATGACCTCATCATCTACAACGACACTTGGAAAGATCAGTGGGAAACCATTCGGAAATTCTTTGATAGATTCAGTGATGCAAATTCACAATAAAATTAGGTAAAAGTTAGTTTTAGTTAGTTAGCTTGTGTTACAAATTTAGGACATATTGATGGATACGATAAAGTTAAACCTGTAGAATATAAGATGAAGGCTATCTCTGAATTTATATCCCTATCCACTAAAAGCAACTAATGTGAATTTTGAGTATTGCTGGATTTTACCGGAAATTTGCTCTAATTTGTCCATAATTGCTGAATCCCTGAAAAATGTGTTGAGTAAGAAATCCAAGTTTCATTGGTCGGAAGCATATCAGGAAGCTTTTGATAAATTAATGACCATACTTAAGAGTGAACCGGTTCATTCAACTCCAGATTTCAGTCAATCAATTAAAATGTCTGTTGATGCGTGTGATGAGGTGGTTAGTGGAGTATTGACTGAAGAAGACAAATAAATTGTGTAAATCGTCCCCTGGTTAAACAAGCACCAGAGAAATTATTCCACAATTGAGAAGGAATGCTTGACTTTGACATTGGTTTTGCAACATTTTGAAATCTATATTGGTTCAGCTCCTTCTCAAATTATTGTATGTAGTGAACATAGCCCCCTTACGTTCATTAACAAAACGAAAAACAAATCTCAGAAATTGTTACGATGGAGTTTGATGTTGCAGGAATACAACATTCACATTAGGCCCATAAAGGGAAAAGATAATTTGGTTACTGATGCACTTTCACGTATGATATTGCCTTATGGATATTTCGTATCATTCATATGGCACCTTCGTATGTAATTTTAGATTGTTATCAAATCATATATATGTTTTAAAATTATGTAAAGGAAAGCTTTATTGTAGAAATCTTTATTTTTCTTTATGACAGGAGGTGCTATGTATATCTATATTGTGTGCTTGGCTTTTATTTATGATTATAGATTGTAAAGCGTCATTTTGCAAACAAAATATAACCTAGCTAATTTTTCTTTATGATTGTAGATTATATTTTTTAAAAATTAGTACTTGTAGGTAAATATATTTATTTGCAACTGTGTCCACGACATTGATTCTACCCCTGGGAATTCCTGGTCTACCTGATATTTGTTATGTTCCCTATTGCAATATTAGTCAAAGACCTAACCTCGTTTACAACTTAGAATGTTCTGGAAATAGTTGACGCCTTATTGTGCCTTACGTTTTTATATTAAGGTTGTTTACGCAAGAATTAGTTATTCCTATCTTAACATCTGTATTTGAATCAGTCTTTTAGTTATGTTTCAGTTAATATTTGAGAGGATTTATTTATATCAATTATTCATTCATTAGAATTACAATGTGCTCGATAATGCTTTCGATTACATTCGTGAATTCATTTAGAGACATTTTGGATTATATCACTATGATACAGCAAGACTGTTAGCGCATCAACACTATTCCAGGCTATTGGTACATCAGCACATTTAAGATTGGAATTGATTCGAAACACTACAGGAATTCATTCATAATATTCTACATTATTTTATATGTGAGATATCTTGGACAAATTGGGATTTAATACACAATACTGTGAGTTCGTTTAAAATTTTCATTTTGTATTCTAGGGAAATAAATTATTGGTTGAATTTTACTAAACTTGTTGGTTTTCGCTCATTTCTGTTACTTAGTTTATGACCATAGAGTCGTAACTTCAGCAAACAGGGAGTTTCACATTGATCGCCCTAGCTTAATATACAGACTGTTTCTGCAGCTAAAGTTCTCGAACAAGTCATGATTGTAAATGTTATAATTTACCAATTTATACTTTCATTTGTATTTATAAAGGACAAATTAATTCGAAATCAACATTTAACTTTATGGCTTATGTTGGACTTTATTTTTGACCAGTTCTGATTTGTATCATTGCGCAGTATTGACGCTGTGTATTTCGATTACCATAGCGGTGCAGACCACTATTCGCTGAACGCTGATATGTGTTCAAGCGTAATTTGATGTCTACACTGAATCTTTCAGTGGAACATTCAGTCTTTCAATGTGGTCATTTTACGCTGAATCTTAAGATGGGGAAATTTTCAATGGTGTTTTGCTGTTTGAAAGTTTTATCAGTATTCACTACTGAACATCTTCTGATTTCGACCAACATTTTTGTTCAGGAAACTAAGAAAATAATCCATTGGTGCTGGAAAAGAAACTTCCACCCCGGGAATCAGAATTTTGCGCCTGATACTCGGCAAAGCCAAATGTCTGACGAAATCCTAAGATATTGAAAGGAGTTAAATGTCAAAATAATAGTAGGTTTACTCATATCGGGTCTATGAAAGGGGCAGAAATATAAGGAGACAATGACAATTGTAAACTTTATCGAGAAACTGATATCTGGAAGATTTAATTCCGATGTTTAAAACACTATTTTACAGAATTATTTGCAATATTGCAATAAAGAATAAATAAAAACTTGACATAAGCTTAACAAGAATAAGAATCAGCGAATAAATAAATCAAATGTTGATTAATATGAATGCCATAAACCCTGTATATACAGATATACGAGCTTTATAAAATCTTTTAGTAAAATTGAAACTTTACTTATATGACTAACAGCGTCACAAATTTTAGTAACATTCTTAAATGTTATTAAGTCTTGTGAAAGGAGATGAATTCAATTGCATTTTATTAAGAAGCAAAATTTTCATTCAACAAAATTATGCAGCTTAAGTTGAGATGAACAAACAGCGTGCAATCAGCTATGTCAAGAACATAGCAAAGTATATTTCAATGATACACAAGAAGATTGCGTGGTAATAAATCAAGATAATATTTCATGTTTCAATCTAAATCAAATTTCTCATTCTCAGTTGTACACAAGAATTTCCACAATTTTCCAAATTAGTGATACATGTTAGCATGCTCCTCGGAATTGTACAAACGATATAAATAATGATTGAATTGTGGATGCAAAGGATATAATTAACATCTTTGCCTTTATTGTGTATCAGAATCATTCTGTTTGGTATACCAAATTATACAGACAAAGCTTCCAAGGTGTATTACGTAACAAGGGTAAAGCAGAATAATGATACGATTATAATCCGCGAAATCTGTCGGTTCGGGTAGAATTAAAGTCATAGTTTTTATTTTAAAAAATGTACTAGATTTCAGAAAGCAAATGCTTGTATTGCTCGTTGACATGAAGCATAAAAAAGTGTCGACATGCGCCGCCAAGCATGGTTTCTCCATTTCTGCATGGAATTTATTAAAATGTAACAACAAAAGCTAAGATAGATACAAACCTTCGTATCGATACATTCTTTCATGATGCAAGAGCGTTGTTAAATTCCGATTGTGATCTTTATTTGAACTTTCATCCGTTTCACCTTGTTCATTGCTAACATAGATATTATACAAGTGTGTGTGTGTGTGTGTGTGTGTGTGTGTGTGTGTGTGTGAGAGAGAGAGAGAGAGAGAGAGAGATCACTAGGCTCAAGATACGGTCTAAACAGCAATCATGTCCGCAAATATAACTCAGCAGTGCCTTTGTGTGACTGTTTAGCACGTGACATTTGACACTGCTTGTTTATGTGTATGTATAGTGTTTAACGGCATAAGTTCAAAGGCGTAATGATAATGGAAAAAAAAAAACTTAGAAAGATAAACCCTTCCAAACAGCTGTAAACATGCAACACTAAAAGATAACAGGTAAAGATGATGCAATTATGCAAAAGATATTGAAAACAAAAAATAAATGATCAAAAAAAGTAAAATCTTAAAGAAGATTGTATTTAAAACTGTACCGATCTAACCAACTGTTGCCGGAGGCAGACTGCAATACATTTGGAAATGGTTTAGAATTGGGATAGTGTGACACAGTCTAGGCTAAAATTGTAAACAAGAGTCTTGATTCAATGGTATGAAAAATGCACATAGTGCCAGATATTAACACAGAATATACATGCAAAACAGCCTCCACTACAAAGCAATTACAAACGTAGGACTCGTACGGCGTTTTGTTGTCGCTCACATTAAATACTTAGTCAGATAAAAATAGATATTTCAAACATCTTCCACAATCTCAGCAGCAATCAAGTTCGACAACCAAAACTTATTATGTAAATACATCCCACGAATTATGAATATTACTTTTTGGCTTACTGACTACTATTGTGTTTTCCTGAATCTTAGCTTAATTTCATTAATATTTTCTCCATGCCATGCTTAACATATTCAGTATGGCTGACAAAGTTTAGATTATTACTTTAGATTGCGATTCCGGCAATATGATTGTTGTTCTTTTGAGTTTAACGACATTTTCAGTATACGATAGGGCTATACGTGGTGGACAGTATAACTGGTGGAGGATGAACGCGAGAAAAGCCCGGTAAGAAAAAACCGACCCACAGGATGCTACTGGCAAGCTTTCTCACATACACTTATTGACCGAGCTGGAGACTTGAACCAAAGCGAACAGAGGTGAGTAGGCAGTGACTGGTAAAGGAGATAGCTTTAGACCACTCGGCCACACGAAGCCAAAAAGAAACAAAATATAATGTTGCAACTAATTATGGTTCCATAAAAGAAATACAGTTTACAAACAAATAGTTTCCTTTGCATACTTTAATCGATATATGGGATGTTCAAAATCGCTTGAAGCTCGGCGTACAACGTTTCGACATAGCCCTCTAACATATACTACAAAACGATAAAATCAGACCTAGCAATATGGCTGTTGGCATATAATATACCACAGATATACTTTGAAAAGGTTGCGAAGAAGAGTAAATGGCGAAGAATGTAATTATATTCACAAAACTTTAAACCACGGTTAGGACTGATTGAGCCGTAATATCAAAGATTAAAACCGGACGAATCCCTGTCATTATGGATGGGTAATAAATATAATTTCATATCTTGACATAATGACCTGTACTCATAATGTCATACCCGAACGCTTTGATATTCTGGCTGACTGAGATAAATCAATTGTAGAAATCACAGCTCCTTCCCAGCAAATTTTAGTACATTCTCTTTACAAAGACTTACTTTCATTGTCGTGTAGTGTTATTTCCTTCCATACACAGTACACGTTAGCTGTAATACGTTGCCCGAGACAACATATTCATTCAAATTAGATTTCTATCTGGTTGTTTAATGCAAGCTTGTCATGTTTTGAATATGCTTTCTTTCATGTGATGTGAAATTCATAAATTATCAAACAGATGCAATTTTTATGTCAGAAACAACAACATTAAAGGCACCCCACGTGATGAATAGTGGATATCCTAATTGTCAAAGCAAAAATAAAGTCTGCCTGCCTATTACTGAAAATGAATAATTGATTGCACTAAAGGCATGCTATCATGATCAAAGGACACGAATTCAGATGAAATAATGCTGTTTTTTGTAACATTGCAGTATATTTTCATGCAATGGCATATGTCAGAAGGTGGGAGAGATGTGAAATCCCCATGCCTTATGGTTTTGGTTATCGTTATCAACGAATTGATCGACCACGGGTGTTATTCCCCGGAACGAGTGAACAATAAAATAAAATACGAAATTAACAGATGGAATAACAGAGATCTGATCCAAGATATAGAATAGAACAACACGATCCCACGCGTTTAAAATATAACAATTTAATCAATTGAATAAACAAAATGAAATTAGCATGTCATTTGAATGATTCACTTTCTCTTAGAAATAGAGTTCCACAATTTGTTGCGAAATTCAATTAGCCGTTCTGTTACACCGATAAAACAAATTTCATCAAATGATCGAGCGACTGATTGAACTCAGACTGCCGGCATGTTAGCATCACCTAGTTGCTTCCGGTCTTTTCCAAATCATTGTTGGTGATAGGTCTGTGTTGCCGTATTGCTTCTCTCTCTCTCTCTCTCTCTCTCTCTCTCTCTCTCTCTCTCTCTCTCTCTCTCTCTCTCTCTCTCTCTCTCTCTCTCGCTTTTCGCTTTTGCAGGTCATCAACCGTCTCGTCTGATTAAATTCAGAAATTCAGAAAATCTGACTAAGATAGTCGCAATATAGTTGTGATTTCAGTGGGTCAAATCTAGTCAATCGCTGATACATTGACCTGCCGATTCCCTATTGTAATGTGCAACCTATTCCTGAAATCTGCCGATTCTTACTACAGCAAGATAACTGATACTGATATATATATTTGACCTACTTTAAGCCAATTTGCTCTGCTTCACAAACATGTGCTATTTTTCGCGCTGGCACGAAAACAGAGGAATTGTGTCATCCTGTTTTACATCGTCCATGTATCCTGCAACAGCCGGGAAATAAGAAGTCTGAACAACCTTTTTCACACATCTAGCAAACATCATACCCACCAAAAATGTGTATTTTTAAATAATTGGATATACTCTCATATAATAAACATTTCTTTGGGCAAAGCATAATTCCTTTCTTCAGTAAGATTGTATTCATCAATTGCCTTTTGACATAAATTTCATGCATGATGGTCTACCTCACACGGAGGCCTGAACCCTTGGCAGTGATCCAACATCTTCATCTACCTCACACGGAGGCCTAAACTCTAGGTAGTGAACAAAATGTCTTTGTTTTGCAGGGAAGCCTGAACCCGAGGCAGAGGTTATACATCGTTGTCTGCCTTTCAGGGAGGCCTGAATTCTAGGCTGTGATCATAGATCTTTTGTTCGCCTTGCATGGAGGTCTGAACCTTAGGCTGTGCTTATACATCTTTGTCCGTCTTGCAGAAAGGCATGAACCCTAGTAAGTGATCACACATCTTTGTCTGCTATGCAGAGAGGCATGAACTCCAGGCAATGATCATACACAGTGCTGGATTACCCATTAAGTACACTAGGCATGTACTTAGGGCACCGGCCCAACAGGGGCACGAGAAAAAATTCAAATTAATTGTTCATTATAAAACTGAATGAATTATATATGACCATTTCGATCTGCGCGTACGAGTATTTTAATTTGTAATGATGGCAACACTGGTATTTTCCACCTTTTTAGCTTTAAATATTGGGGTTTTTTTAGTTTCACATTTTGTAGGAAGGAGGGGGCACAATAATATTTTCAGTGCTTAGGGCCATTAAAGGCCTTAATCCGGCACTGCTCAAACATCTTTGTCTGCTTTGCATTTACACCTGAACCCTAGGCAGTGATCATACATTTTGTTCTGCTTTGCACCGAGGCCTGAACTCAATGCAGTTGAAGCCGTATTAAATCTAAAGAAAAGAATGCTTTACATTTCACAGTAGTATTTTGCCTTATGCACCTTCTTTATATTCAGAGAGGATAAAAGGTATTGATTTGTAACAGCAGTTACAAACCTTGAAGGATATGTAAGATCCATTTTATACTTTTTAAATAACTACAAATAACAAAAGAGATGCTATATGGAGACCTATAGGCTTAACTATTAATTAACGTTGTAGAAACAACTCAAAGAAAATCGGCTGTGTATTGTAAATAAAACTGAACCAGATATAATAATTTCATATTATTCAAGGATGTTACAATATTACAAGTGAGGTATACACTCTCAGGGCAACTAATCTTATGTTAAACGATCCAGTGAAAAAAAGAATATATATGTATGCATGTATGTATGTATATGTATGTATGTATGTATGTATGTATGTATGTATGTATGTATGTGTGTATCTATGCATATATGTATGTATGTATGTATGTATGTATGTATGTATGTATGTATGTATGTATCTGTGCTTGTATGTGTGTATGTATGTATGTATGTATGTATGTTTCTATGTATGTATGTATGTGTGTGTTTGTGTGTGTGCGTGTGTGTATGTATTTTAGTGTATGTGTGTATGTGTGCAGATTTGACATTTTCTAGCTTTCATTTAAAGATTTTTCATATAGAAAAAAACGAACGAGTTATAGTTTTATAGCAACGCGCTTTAGAGAGAGAGAGAGAGAGAGAGAGAGAGAGAGAGAGAGAGAAAGAGAGACAACTGAGCACTCAGACAGAATGCTGAAAACAAGACACATATGTGCTTTAAAATGGGTGGAATAATGGGGACCCTTGTTATATGTGCTTTAAAATGGGTGGAATAATGGGGACCCTTGTTATATTTGCTTTAAAATGGGTGGAATAATGGGGACCCTTGTTATATTTGCTCACTTAAGAAACGTCAGCGGGTCTTCTATATTGTCATTAGCGATCGATAGTCCGTACCATACACGAATTGAAAGGCTACCACGTATAAATCAATCAGTAGGAGAAAACTCTGGAAAACAGCTTAAATAGGTGTGAGTGACAGAATATGAAGTCCAATGAAGAACAGAATCTTGATTCAGTTGTAAGATAATAAGACTACGTACCAAACATTCAGATATGATATCTTCTCCATTGGAGAATATATATACCACCTTATTGAAATTTCGTAGATAACGATTTGTTCTTGCAGTGTTAATACACCTTCTGGCACAGGACGTTGATATTGTATCAAATACATAAAACACACATTAGTTGATTAAAGCACTGGCAGAAGTAAACGCGTTATGTTCTGTGTTGTATCCTAGTTCCCCGCAGTTTGATGAATGTCAGTTGACTCTTTATCTATACTATTTACTATACTCTGGAATTTTCTTTTAAAACGTCCATGAATAGGAAAATATTGACTTCCAGTGAATCAAAGCTGAGTGATTAATATTAAATCTTTAGAAGAAAGACATTTGTGGCAGAGATCAAAGGCTGTAAAGATCATTCATGTAGATAGATAGATTTGGACACATACATACATACATGCATACATACATACATACATACATACATACATACATACATACATATATGCATGCATACATACATACATACATACATACATACATACATACATACATACATACATGCATACATACATACATACATACATACATATATGCATGCATAGATACATACATACATACATACATACATACATACATACATACATACATGCATACATACATACATACATAAGTTGGGGCCGGCGCGGAAAAGAAATAGTGTCTCCTATTACATTTAGCGCGAAACAAGCTCCACCTCCGGAAACATGTTATGTACCATGTTCTGAATTTACCATTGCACACACATGTATCATTTGAAGTTTATTTGGTCGTGGATATTAGAGTATATATGCTTCTTTGAAGGAGAGACATGGAGAAAACTAAACTATAGTTAAATTCTATACTTCAGGCATTAAGACGGTGCTAGTTTATGTAGGAGACAGACAGACAGACAGACAGAGTCTTTGGGTGTTAATCTGTTAATTCGAACGTTATGAAAAACAGAATATTAATAATGTAAAAGAGTATTACATCATTATAGTGATATATGTGGTTAGACAGACCGAGAAGTACAACGGCCGATAGATGCTGACAAATTTACAATGCAAAGAAACAAAAATTTATACATGTACACATTTTCTAAAATGAGTTTGTGATTGAATACAATCACAAAGTAACACAGCTTTAGGCTTGCACGCGTTTTAGCAACATGGAGCCGAATAAAATTAAAGCCTTATTTGGAACTAGATTTCTTATTTATGTTCTCCTTGAACGCCCAAAATGCCTGTATAAATGAATTATATTGCAGTGCTCTTGCAGTTGAGATATGATTAATAAAAATAAAATCTAAGTAACACTGATAAGTGGTTATAGATTACATAAAGTTGTCACATCTATTTCCGATCACTGAAAGAGAAAAGGAAAAAGTCTAATAAGTCTATGAGTTCGAAAAGTCGTAGTAATATTGACAGAAAATAGCCATAAAATAGTTGGCTATTGCGATTTATTACGGTAGGTATAGTGTACATACCCATTAATATGTTATGTATTGCACATCATCCCATGCTTTTATTCGTCCCAGAGCACAGCAGAACATTTGATACACGTCAGTTACTTGTTTAAACTTCAACAGGACACCAGTAATTATGCAATAAACCGAGATTTTAATTATGCAATAATTATAAACCCAGCTTTTAAGTGTCGGCAACATTTTCAAATAATATGTTATCTTCTAAATAAAACCCTTTTCTTTTACTTACACCAACCACCAATTTAGCGTGATAAGTTTTAAAATATATTCCAGTGGTGCGGTTGCAGAGTTAAAAATCATAAACCTGATTTTCTGCTTCTCAGTATACTCCGTTTTCTGACAGTTTGTTGTTATTATTTGTTTGTTTCTTTGCTTTCGGTTGTTTGTTTTTGTTTTACATTTAAAAGTAGTCAACTGGAAAAGGAAATCCATATTTGGCGTTTATTGCAACCACTTTTTAAGGATTTTGAAATTCAATAAAACGCTTCCAATAATCTATGGAAAGAGTAACTTTTCATAATACTTATTTTCAAAGATTTTTGATTATTCATACATAAAAATAAGTCGGTGGAACAATTTAAACCTTATTGGACATTCACAGCAATAACTGCTTCATGTATGAACTTTGTAACTTCCTTCAATCCGTTAAAAGGGAAAAGTTAAGACATAATTTTTCAATTATGGACTGATAGAAAGTTTAGGGGACAGACCAAAGTATTGATGCTGTCCTCAGTATCCCCACCTTTGCTGAAATAAAAGATTAATAATGATAATAATAATAATAATAATAATAATAATAATAATAATAATGAATATAGATATTATAGATTATAGAATAATACTACTACTAATAATTATTATTATTATGATTATTACTATTATTATTATTATTATTATTATTATTATTATTAAATTGAGGTATAACAACAAGAAGAAAATCTACTTTGCACTATACAGATCCATGAATTAAAGGGACATAAATCATGAACTTTTTCACTCAAAGTATTTTGAGTAGCTTCCCTTATAATATAACTTTGAACTTTAATGCTGACCCTTATTGGAATATTCATAACTTCATCCCTATTTGTCATTATTATTATTATTATTATTATTATTATTATTATTATTATTATTAATGTTATTGTTCTATTATTTGTTTAATATTCCTAACAATAAAATAATATTATTAGCAATGGGATCTTAAATTTGTTGCACTTGTTAAATGATTTATCCTAATCAATTCCCTTGCATGCACGACCTCCACCTGCAGGTGACATGCGAATCCTTAGAAAGAAACATGTTTAAGGAGAGCAAAGTACCATCCCATGACACCGTGCATTGTTTGAAAGCTGGCCGTCAGCATGAGCAAAGTAGTGAATGGGGACAAAATGGGGACAATGGGAAATCCAGTCAAAAAGGTCTGGGAACGATATGGGGACAAGATTTATAGGGACGATTGGAAATCCAGTCAAAATGGTCTTGGGACGATATGGGGACAAGATTTATAGGGACGATTGGAAATCCAGTCAAAAAGGTCTTGGGACGATATGGGGACAAGATTTATAGGGACGATTGGAAATCCAGTCAAAAAGGTCGAGGGACGATATAGGGACAAGATTTATAGGGACAATGGAAATGAGCATTACAAGACCCCTGGGACGATATAGGGACAAGATTTATAGGGTTCATAAACTATACGAAGAATAACGCTTGGAAGGGCGGGACTGGTGGAACATATCAATAGATAGACATAAGCATAGACATATGACACATACATAGATTGATGAACATCAATATATCACACATAAAATATAAAATCCACTAAAATCAATTTTTAAGCAAGAGAGTAAATTTTTTGAGGCAAACATAAAATACAAAATCGACTAAAAAAATTTTAGGCAAGAGAGAAGAGATATCGTTTCGAGACATATGAGTGGCCCTGAAAAGGGCCTTTGGTTTTTTATGTTAACACTATTCCGTTAACAAAGAGGGCATCGCATAGGTCTTCTTCTCTTCCTTAAACTTCGTCTAACTTCTGGTCCGTAGATTAAGACTCGCTTAAGACAGCCTTGTCTCTCCACATAGACCCTTCTTTTCCAAACGGTCGTATCGGTGATCTTGATGATCGTCCAAGATGATTTGACATATATGGGTAATTCCGTGCGGAACGGTATCGACGATACGAGAGTAGATGATTCTACGTTTGTCCACATCTTGTGACGAGAACAGGTGAAGGGAATGAAGTGAACTGGTTTTATTTATAGTGGAAGAGCGGATCGAAACGAATTGAGTTCTTTCACCAATCCCAATACGCGTTACAAAATTTAGTTACATTGCGGAGTCTGTCTTCCAATCCGAAGAGAGCTGCCTGTGACATCACATTCCCTATATAGGTGCGCTAGCGTCTTTGCGCAGTGAATCGATGCGACATTGTTTTGAAACATGACGGAAACTAAGAAGACGATGAACTGGGGTGCACCGGCCGTGGAGACGAAAAGCGATGGTATAGCAACGGCTACCAAAGCCAACACGGACCTACTTCCAGAAGAGGTCGATTTTAATTCGGATTTAGTGGATTTTCTCTCTTCTTTGCAAGAATTTGTTCCGGTATCAGCATCTTCACCACCTTCTCCTTCTTTACCACACGTCGAGGATTTTAAACAGAGACAGAAAGAAGAATTGGAGAAATTTTTGCATCAGCAGAAAGAAGCAGAACAAGCTTTTCTCCTTCAACAGCAACAGCGAGAAGAAGAAAAGGCAAGAAGGAAACGACAGGAAGAAGAAGCAGCAGAGAATAAACAGGGTCTAGGAGAGAAGTAGGACAGTGAAAGTCAAACGGTGACGGAACTGTTATACATTTTGGCAGAGTTAAGGAGTCTGAAACAAATGTATCAGACTTCTTTATTACGACCCAAGAGAAAAAGACCTTCCCCAGCCAAACAGCCCATCCCTGTTACTACGCCTGAGATACCAGCCCTAGTGATTTCTACCAAATCATCGACGGGAGCAGGTCCAGAAGTAGGTCTTGGCCGTGGGAAAGGGATAAGGCAGTTAAAGCTAATTACTTCTCGTTACTGAGTTTGTTTGTTTGTTTTTTTATAATGAAAAAAAAAAGGAAAACACCCAACGGTTCTTTTCAGGGCCACCCACTTCTTTCGAAAAGAGGTAGTATTCATTTTGCCAAAATCAATTAAAACTCAAAATCCCTTTTTGATTTACCCCATGATGTACGTGTGTGAGTACGTGAGTGTAGGTCCTTATCAGTCTAAAAATCAAAACCAAGAGACACTTACGTTATTATTTCTGTTATAATCTGGTACAAATTTTACAATCCAATGTCACAACACAACATTTGACAAAGTTCACAGACTTCTTTATCTTTTTGTTCACTTTCTCAGGTGTTTGAATTTCTTCACTTTCACAGGTTGTTCCTCCTCTTCTTTCTCACTTTCCCCTCGTCTTCTTTTCATCTCTTTCTTCTCTTTCTGGACGTGTCGTGGTTCTTCCTTTTTGGAGGGTACCTCTTCCTCTTCCTGTTCGGAACCCCTCTCTTCCTCTTGCTCATGTTGTTTCTTAGGGCAGTCTGAAGACCAATGTCCTTTCACTTTACAATGACAACAGGTATCTTGATGACCTTCGTAGCATCAAGCGTAGTATCGTTAAAATTAACAACCCTCAAGACAAAATGTGTTTAGCCCCAGCCATCGTGGTGGGACGAATGTATGCCGATAAGAACGACACGGCAGAATAGAAAAGAGTCTAAAAAACTATTCGAAAATATTACCAAGTCAAACAACGGAGAGAAGCAGAACTCCTGTTACATCAATCGGGGATATCCAAAGATACACCCTGTGGCATTCCTGAAATGCGAAAATTGCAAGACGTTTTGTCTCCACGCTACACCTTGAAAGTACACCCTCAAGAAATGCGCGGACCTCTGTTGTTTCGAGGCAAAATTTTCAAAAACGGAAAATACATTCACGTCTATCATCACGATGAACATTTCGATGCCATTACCAGTATCACCGCATTCCTGTAATACGGTTATTACTGTGAGAAATATGACCATGGCTACAACAATCGAGAGCAACACAAGCATTTTGGATCGAAATGTGAGGGATGTTTGGCCTATAAACCCTGTCTTGACGAAGAACAAGAACGAGTGCATTGCCCTGCTTGTCAGCGCACTTTTGTCAGCCCTGCCTGTTACCAACATCTGAAGACTGAAGGTTCACAGCAGAAAAGGTGCCTGTCAACTGCTGTGATTTTGCCCTACTTGTGGACAAGACATACGTACCATCAGTACCAAGTCACACGTATGGTCAGGAAAGAAACGATGTCACATTTCTCGTCAAATCGTGGACTTGGAACACAAATGCTACATTCAAAAATACCATTCCAAACATCAAGAGGAAGATGATTACCACAAGAAGAAAGGCAATTTCATCTTTTTCGATTTCGAATGCATGCAAGAGACCGGTATTCACATTCCTAATTTCTGCGTGGCTCACCAAGCGTGCGAGAAGTGCATCCAAGAGCTTATCGTTAGTCATTGCCCGCAGTGCAGCAAGATTCCTGGAGGACGTGAAAAAAATCTTTCGGGGACCGAACACGTTGGCCGATTTCGCCCAATGGATCTTAGACCCCATCGACGAGACGTGGAGCCAAGAGGACATCGAACGTTACGGAGATTGCCATCGCCATGCCACGGTGATGGCTCACAATCAACACGCCGTTCTACCCCATTTGCCTGATGCTCACTACTACGACCCCGACAACATGCGCACCGAACAACGAGAAGCTTTCTATGCTTTATATCACACTCACACCTCGGACCCCTTCGACTTTCAGGAAGAAATGTTAAAGTACTGTCGTTCCGACGTGGACATTTTACGGCGTTGCTGTGGAAAATTTCGAAAACTGTTCATGGAACATGGAATGATCGATACTTTGAAAGAAGCCTGCACCATTTCCAAAGCGTTTTCCCTAGTGTACCGCAAACGATTCATGCGCGAAAACACCCTGGCTGTCATAAACCCTCAAACGACGAACTTTGTCATACGTCAATATTCGATCAAAGCCCTAAGCTGGTTACATTACTTGTGCGACAAGCAAGACAAATGGATCCAACACGCTCGCAACGGAGGAGGAGAAAAGACCATCGGAACGTATTCGGTAGATGGTTGGGACTTAGAAAACTCCAAGATCGTGCACGAGTTTAATGGATGCTTATTTCACGGATATCCCTTCTGTTACCCTCAACGTGACACCAAAAATCAGTTTTTACAACGGACCATGGAAAACTTGTACCAGGCCATTTATCAGCGGCGCTTGAAGTTAGAACAGCAAGGATACCAAGTGGTCGAAATGTGGGTACACGAGTACGATCACCGTTTGAAAACCGATCCCGAGTTTAAACTCATCGTGGAAAGTTACAAGTAAGTGGACCCACTGAACCCGTGTGACAGTTTGTACGGAGGACGGACGAATGCCACCTGTCTGCTGTACCAAGCCGACAAGGAGTAAGGAGAAGAAATCAAATACTTGGACGTGTGTTCGCTGTATCCGTACGTGTGCAAATATTGTCACTTTTCTTCAGGGCACCCGCAATTGCTAACGTAACACATCGACCTGGACAACATTCGACTATACGAAGGATTGATCAAGTGCAAAGTCTTACCTCCAACGGACTTGTTCCATCTCGTTTTACCTCACCATTGCCAAAGAAAGCTGACGTTTCCCTTGTGCCCTACTTGTGCTGAAAGGTGCAACCAAGACCGACCTTGTCAGCACACTCAGGAAGAACGCGCCTTGACTGGAACGTGGATCAGTATGGAATTGTTTAAAGCTCTGGATCTGGGATATCAAATGTTAGGAGTGTACGAAATTTACCACTTTCCCAAGACAGAACAGTACCACAAGGGTGACGAGACTCAGAAAGGCATTTTCGCAGACTACGTGGATGCTTTTTTGAAACTGAAACAAGAAGCCAGCGGCTATCCTTCCTGGTGCCAGACTCCCGAAGACCAAAAGAAATTTAAAGAGAAATACTGGGAGCAGGAAGGCATCACTTTAGACCACATCGAGAAAAACGAGGGAAGGCGATCGTTTGCCAAAGTGATGTTAAATTGCTTGTGGGGCATAATGGCACAACGGCCGTATTTACCCAAGACGGAGTATTTGTCCGATCCTTTCCGCTACTTCCAGATGATTCACTACAAAACCAAATACATGAAACACATGGACGTCGTTCGTGAGGACTTGATCTTAGTCAATTATGAAGAAGAACTGGACTTTGTAGAAGCCGACGAATTCGGAAATGTCATCATTGCGTCGTACGTGACAGCCCATTCTCACTTAAAATTGTCCGATGCTTCAGAACTGTTAGGAGATACTGTGCTGTATTTTGACACGGACAGTTGCATCTACATCGATCGCCTGGGTCACCGACACCCTGTCATCGAAGGGGACCGTTTAGGAGCCTGGACGGACGAGCACCACGACGACAAGATTCTAAGTTTTGCTAGTAGCGGGCCTAAATATTACGGCTACGAATACCGAGACGCACAAGGAGAAGTGCACACCTAGTGTAGAGTGAAAGGATTGACTCTCAATTATCGTGCCAGTCAAGTGGTGAACTTTGGCGTACTGAAAGAAGCCTTGTAGTCTGGAGAAGATCGAAATTTTAGAGTGACCACCTACGAACCGCACAAGATTGTACGTTTACCCACACACCAAATCGTCAGTCGGCTCTTGGAAAAAGTGTATCAAATCGTGTACTAGAAGCGAGTGAGATTTCCCAACCATTTCACTTTACCGTACGGACACGTCGATATTGGTCAGCATATAAAAAGCGAGAAAGATGAATCCTTTCAAACAGCAAGTATCAAGCGAGAGCAAACTCGAGTGCGATGCTGTGCCTTGCGATTGCAGGGATGCTGTACGACGTGACCTCAGCGATTCAGTATCACATCATGGAAACTTTCCTATGACTTCTACTGCCATACCTACCATGGAAAGTGATGCTATGCGTGTCAAACCTGACGGATGCGAAAGCGATGCCATTCGTTATCGTACACATATTCACTTTACTGGTTTTCAATGTCGATGTCATCCTCCACGTGAAACCATGAGTCTACCACCCTACGGATGTCACCCAACCTTGAGCAAACTCCTGCGGATTTCTCCGTACCCTCGTCGAAATGAACCTGTGAAAGAAGAATATTCGCTCACTGTGAGTTTGCCTGAATACTGCGACTTTGAAAGTCGATTCCAAACCTTCCAAGGAAAATGGCCTAAATATCTAGGAGGACCTACCCCCGAATAATTAGCCAGAACCTAATTTATCCACTTGGACGGAGGGATAAAGTCAAGTGCTTCAGTTGCGGTGTGTCACTTCACCAGTGGGAAGAGAAAGATTCCGCTTACCTGGAACATTCTCGATGGTCTCCACACTGTCACTACCTACCTTTAGTGGGACCCTAGTAATCTCTGGATGGATACTTTACAAGATAACATTCGTGGCTTGTCTGTGAAGTTGAGAGAACGCATTTACCGAGAGTTGGTAAAAATACAAGTGAAACGCAAACTCAGAATCATTTCTCCATTTTTAACTATGCAATTTTCCAAAGTAAACGAAGATTGATTATGGGAGGACACTACTTCAGTGTTACATGTCTAGCCTCGTACAAAGTAACAAAGAAAAGAGTGAAGCCAACAGCTTTGTAAGATTTAACAAAAATAATTTATTTCCCTAGAAAGCAAGGTAAAAATATAAAAAAGGACTTACAGTTTGTGAATCTAATCCAAAAATTAATCCTAGAATTTAAAAATATACGTCCTATCTCTAAAAAGTTCTAATTGAATTCAAAGTTCGAATCCCGATGAAGTTCCAAGATGGAAGGAGATGACATCTTCTATATCCTGTCCTGTGTTGATGTGTCAACAGTTCCTTGTTGAATTTTATGAATCAAGAATAATATTCCGGCTTTAGAATTCCGAATAATTTCCACTAAATGTCTTTGTTCAGGAATTTTTATGAGCACTGGTATTTTCCATGGAATATAAATTATTAAATCCAAAAAATAGAAGAATTTTAAATCAAACTGGCATCAACATTTAAAACACTTTGAGCTCTGAAGGTGTAAATTACGACTGACTATTTCACTATAAAATATATGTTTTAACCCTTAACACAAACGCAGTTTAGACCCCGTGATGGGTCACGTGATCACTTAATCCGAACAACGCACTAAAATAATATGTCAATTAGCACGTAGGCTATTTACGGGTTCGATAGTACTGAACGAATCTCACTATAAAATTCAATAATAAAAAGTTGTTTACAAAAGAGCCGACACACAAGCCAAATATGACCTTGATTTCTACCAATGATTTTCACTCTGTGTTTACCAATTCTAAATCAAGGTCAGGAACTAGGTCAGCTAAAAATACAATGTAGCAACACTACTGCGTTTTAAATTAGGATAAAAAGAAAACTGAATTTACCGGGAAAAAAAGTCAAATCCAGTGAATAAAGTTATCATTACAATAACATGTAATGAAATAAAAATAAAATTAAAAAGAAATTTAAAACTGACACACAAGTAATTAAATTACATATACGTAATATCAGTCGCAAATATAAATGGGGCTATTGGCCACGACCCAGTGATTCCTGATTCTTAAATGGATACTTGACAAGAAAACATTCGTGGTTTGTCTGTGGAGTTGAGAGAACGCATTTACCTAGAGTTGATCAAACTAAAAGTGAAATTCAAAGAACAATTGCTTCCGTTACGTCAACAATGTTGGAACCACTGGTACCTGAATGCTATAAGAGGACCTATCCATTTGAAAGCTTTCCAATGGTCAGACATTGTTCAACTGGACGAGGACCAGAAGACTTCGGTTGCTACTCATTCTTCTACTTACAACGTGGCCATACTACAACGAATTCCAGAGGAAGAGCTTGAGGATTACAAAAATATTTTACGCTATCAAATTTTGTCTGTAGAGGAAAAGTCTGTGCGGTGTGTGGTGTGTGAACCAGTGACCAAAAGTTTTGGATTCGCCACTGGAGTACGATCAGTTCTGTGCAAAAAGTTTTCTTATTACCTTCGACAAAAGAGGGTATAAAATTTGGTTACCATGCCCCTACCTTTATCATTCGTGATACAACAGATTCCGTGGAAGGAAATCAATGACAGTATTCAAACTGTGGAGGATTACCAACACTTATTACGAGGACTGTGTCCATTGAATTGGGGTCGACGTGTGCTATGTGTCTTAGTGATTTGCTTTCTGGGATTTCGTTTACCAGTCGATTCCATGTGGACTCTTTACGAACAGTACATACCACCAAAAACCGCCCATGAAAGTGGTCCCTTTAAATGTTCACGAGTTAAACATTCTGTTAAAAGCCTTGCGTTTTCATCTCTATACTTCTCGACCTCTACGGGAAAACAAGATTCGTCAACTTTTAGGCATTGAAGATGTATACGACGATGTGTGTGTAGCTTGTGACTTATACCCTCACTGGAAAGATGTACGTGACTGGAAAAGTTTGGGCTTCGAGACTTGGACTAAAGAAGTGGTACACTATGCCCAAGATTTGTGATCATAAATTCAAACGTTCAGTGAAAGAAGAAACGTTTAAACCTGTGTTAGTCACAGTGCCAGAAGAACAACCCATCACAGTGGAAAACCAATCCCTTCAGGACAGGACCCTCATCCACATGGACATGCTCGAAAGACCATTCCGGGAGGACCCTGTGTGACTGTGCCTAGTGTAGAGACTTTAAGAACATTACACCCTGTCCCTACTTCACCACACCTTCGTCACCAAAAATGTTGTACAGTGACTTGTTTATATTCCACTTTGATCATTTTGATCCATGTAGTTAATCATTTGGCATTATGTATTTTTGTTTTTCGTGTTCACATTTAAAGTTTGCAATAAACGTGTCCTGAAAAAAGTATAAAAACTCTTGTCTTGTCTGCCTTTGTCTCAAAAGTGACATTCCTTGCACTATGGCTACCTCTGCTGTCTCTGCTCCATCTTCCTACACTTTCAAAGTCATCGACGAAAACTTAGATCGTGCCAATTGGGAGGCCTTGTATCTTCGCCATCCCTTTCACATGTTAATTGCCGAACCCAACAGTTCAAGCAAAACCGAATATGTCAAACGTTTGATCGAACATAAACATCATTTGATCGATCGTCCACCTCAACGGATCGTGTGGTGTTACAAAGAGTGGCAATCGGCGTACAGTCTCCTGCGAGAAAGTCAAGGCGATTCCATCGTCTTTGTGGAAGGCATTCCTGGCGAAGACGACGGGATCGTGTCTGACCCTAGTCAAACCCATCTGGTCATCTTCGACGACATGTTAGGAGAAGACGAAGAAGAAATTAAACTGTGGTTTACGCGCAAAGGGCATCATCGTAATGCCAGTGTCATTGACATCACCCAAAATTTGTTTCAACAAAGTAAAGCCCATCTCACCATCAGTCTCAATGCTCATTACGTGGTCTTGTTTAAAAGCCCTAGAGATAAATCACAAGTGCAAGTCTTAGCCAAACAGTTAGGAACGCCATTACTGACCCATGCGTACGACGATGCCACTCAAACTCCACACGCCTATTTATTCGTGGATTTAAAACTCAGCACCCCCCGATTATCTGCGATTTTGTACCCATCTATTTCACCACTGGTGCCAAGACGGAGGACCTGTCGTGTACACGTCTCCGTCGACTTAACAACAATAACCAAAAAAGTCTATGAAAACCTCGGTCACTTTAGGTCTGTCTCACACATCGTCAACATGACGTCCCTTCAGTCTCATCTTCCCATCAGTCGCGATAAAACTCCACAAATACATGCTCGTGTCTTAGAAGCCAGTCTCAAAGAAGTCTTACGATGGTGTACGTTGACAGCATGTCAATTACTGCAAGGCATCATTCACATTCCACATCAAACCAAGTGCTTTTTTGAGAGAAACAAAGTAGCCTTGACGTGACTAACAGATCTCCGCATTGACACTCAAACCACAAAGCAAATCATTTTGAAAGCTGGAGGTAGCGGTTCCCAATGCCCCCAAAGTCCTCCCCAAGAAAAAAGCTACTCCCAGACGTACAAAGAAGAAAAAGAGCAGCCGTGTCAAGACCAGGTCACAGCCTCAGAAAAAGAAAAGTCCCCAGAAAACAGCTTCTACCCGCAAGAGAGGCACTTCGGCCAGGACGCAACCTTACATCCCCAAGCCACGACCTGCAGCGACGGTGACCGAGTCTCCAGTAGCCTCAGCTTCCTCCACTTCTCAATTGGTGGTGGTGCCTGCCAAACCCGATTTGACACGTGTCTTTCCTAATTTGATGAAAAATTGGAAACTCGCGTCTCCAAGAATTTCTCCTCCAGCGGGGACACCCTCCTCCTCTTTAGCTGCAGTGGCAGCTACTCACAAAGTACCTACCCCCAAAATCAAACTCCAAGAGAGATCGGGCATGTAACAGAGTTTACTGGATTTATCCAAGCAAGAACTGTCCCAATTTAGTCCGTTGCTAACCCCTCAACGTCGAGTGATGCCTGCCATGAAAATGATACGACGTAAAGACAATCAGTGGCGACGCATTCCCGTATAAAACGACGTGGGGCAAACGATGGGGATCAGTGTTTTTGTGCTCCTGAACGTCCAAAGATGCATCCTCGAAGAGGTACACACCATTACCATCGTCGTTCTTCTCTCCAGAAAGGAAAAGGAAATAGAAAAGGACAGGACTACCAAACATTGGGACGTGTTGTCCGTCCCATTCGAAAACAACTCATTCAAACAGCCTCCAAAGACGTCATCAATACCGTGTGCGAATGTTGTCTGAATGTCTTAAAAGGAACGATACCTTTGTCTAAACACCAGAACGAATGCTTAGCCAAGCATCGACACGTTCTTCGTCAAATGGTCCAAAAGAAAATACCAATACGTCAAAAGAAAAAGATGTTGGTTCAACACGGAGGATGTTTGCCCTTTTTGCCCATGTTCTTAGCACCCTTGCTGAAAGGAGTATTGGGAACAACGATTATGGGACTCCTCGATGGAGCTGCTCAACATTCGGCTCAAAGACAAACAGGATAAAGAAGATAAAAGGAGGACTCTGGAGTCAAAAGATCTCAGATGTGACCATTGAAATCCGATGGAAGGACGAAAACTGACTTTAGTGCCGTACAAACGATGGATGGAATACCATTGTTGGGAAGAACAACGGACCCCGCATTTACCTCCCAATCCTCATTTAACCGAGATGTCCCAATTACAACACAAATTCCAATCGTTGATGGATCGCAACGGTTTGTCAGAAACGGAAAAATTGCAAAGGTACGGTCAACAGTTGCAACGACTGCAACTCTTTCACTAGAAAGCTTTAGACGAAACAGCTCCGCCAACTCTGAAAGATTTTAAGGCCCTGATGAAAAGTCCATCACCACCACTGCCACCACCCCCAGCGGTCAAGACAGACGCAGCCCCACGGATGCGTGAGGAAGAAGAGGCACGAGACGTCTTTCAAACACCGCCAGCAGCTCCCATCACTAGTAAGATTGCAGCGTCCTTGTTGACTCCTTCCTCCACACACCATCGAGAAGAACTCAAAGCGGGGGTTAAAAAGATGATGTCCACTCCTCCTTCGACAGAAGTCAAAAAGAAAGAAGGGAAACCAGAAGTGAAAAAGAAAAGAAGGCCAAAGTCATCCCATTACCGCCACCACCACCACCACTACCTTCGGTTTCTACTCCCGTGGCATATCGGACACGTAAAGCCGTTTTCAAGCCACCCCCTCGCCCCATCCAGAGTAGCATCAGCGAAGAGTTGGTAACCTACTAAAAATGGAGAAGATGTTAGCCAGCATTTATTACGATCCAGCCCATCCTGCGGGTTACAGAAGAGTTCCGAAATTGTATCGTGCTGCCAAAACTCGACTGAAAAGTATCCGCTTACCTCAAGTGCAACGATGGTTACAAGAACACATCACGTGCACCTAACACAAACCCATTTGACGAAAATTTTCCAGAAGGTAGCACCCAAGTGGAGGGCATCGATCATCAATGACAAGCCGATTTAGCCGATGTCTCTCATTTGGCCACCTACAATCGTGGCTACAAATATTTGTTTTGTGTCATCGACGTCTTTTTCAAATTTGCTTGGGTCGTGCCATTGACCTCCAAATCGAGCACTGAGTTAGTGCGAGCCCTCAAACTGGTGTTGAAACAAAGCGGTCGTCACCCTTTTCGATGGCAAACCGACAAAAGTACCAAATTTCTGAACCAAGCTTTGCAAAAAGAATTAAAGAAACGAGACATTCATTGTTTCATCACCGAGAATCCAGAAACCAAAGCTAGCATCGTGGAACGTTTTCAAAGCACCTTGAAAGAACGCATGTGGAAATATTTTACGCATCAACACACTCTCAAGTACAACGACGTCATACCATACCTGGTCCAATCGTACAACCAATCTTACCATCGGAGCATCGGACGTGCCCCACAAGACGTGACTCCAGACAACGAAGTGACCGTCTTCGAGCGCCTGTTTAGAACGTTCCCGACGGTGGCTGTATCCAAGAAAGGTGGAGTGTTGACTGTAGGAGATTGGGTGCGCAATGGCAAAACTAAATGCACTTTCGACAAAGGTTACTTACCCGACTGGACCACCGAATTGTTTCGTGTCACTGGACGAGTGCGTTGTCGTCATCCTCCTGTCTATAAATTGGAAGACATGAACGGAGAAGTGTTAAAAGGAACGTTTTACTTGCCCGATTTACAACGCGTGACCAAAATAGAAGACGAAGTGTACGACATCAAAAGAATTCTCGATCGAAGAACCCGTAAAGTGGGAAAACGACGTGTCAAAGAAGTCGAAGTACATTGGAAAGGGTATCCAAATCTTTGTAGATCTGGGCCAAAATATTTCATTCACCAAAGGGAAGGTCACAGAGAAACTCCATTCTCGGAAACGATTACTCTAACCACTTGTAAGTCATGTATCCTGTGAACCAAGGAGTCGCTCGACAGCGACGACATGGTTTAGGAGATATGCTAAAATCTGGCTTTCGTTCGGTGGCTCCCGTTTAGAAACCGATGGTGACACGAGGATTGCACGCCTTGAAAGATACCGGTTTGACGCAAGGCAAAGAATTTCTCCAAAATGTCATCATCGACAAACGAAACCCCAAAGAAGCTTTCTTGAGGGCAGGCAAAAATGCCTTGCTTCAAACAGGCAAAGACATTTTGGGTCGACGAGAATCTCCTATAAATGCCCTGGACGCTGCTGAGTCAGACATTCCTGCTTCCCTGACGCTACAGCAAGGAAAAGGCAGAAAGAGACGACGAAGACACCCCTGGAGAGGACTTCACACCCAAAGAGCTAAAAACACAAAGAAAAGAAGAACCGTCCGAGACTTAGATATTTTTGATTATTAAAAAACAGAGAGAAAAAATGATGCACCAAAAGTCTTGCGCCTGTTCCAAGTCGGAAGTGGTTCTGTTTGCCATGCCATCCACGATGATGGCGATGCAAGAATCCCAATGGGTAGAATTTCATCCCATCTCCTTCTCTGACGGATTCAACTCCCATCGATTTTGAAATCAAAGGTCAGCCCGAAGATTACATCGATCTGAATAGCAGTTACTTGTACCTGAAAGTCAAAGTGATCAAAACGGACGACAGCGTTCCAGGAGCCGATGCCAGAGTAGTTCCCGTAAACAATTTCATGCATTCCTTGTTCAGCGAAGTGGATTTGTGCTTGAATAACAAACTGGTCAGCAGTAGCATGGACACTTACCCCTACCGAGCGTACCTAGAAAATCTCTTGACGTACGGAAAAGAGGCCAAGAAGACTCATCTGGATGCCTGCGTGGTATCGAAACATGACATAGCTGGCGAGGACACGTTTAACGTCACAGCCGTGAGACCAGATGAATGTGGGCTTTAACGACCGTCGAAAGAAAATTCTGTAAGGACGTAGTTTGGAACTGATGAATCGTTTGCATTTGGAAATGTGATTGCAAGACAAGTATTTGCTAAACAGAGTGGATATCCGCCTGAGACTGTACCGCTTTCCATTTGATGGCTCATGCCAATGAGTACAAAACCATCATCCAAGAAGCCAGACATTACGTGCGCCGTGTGGAAGTGTTACCTAAAGAGGGAAACGACATCAGTCACACTTTGAGCAGAACGACCGCCAAGTATCCGATACGACGCGTAGAAGTGAAAACCATTGCCGCTGGACTCCGATCCAAGATCGAAGATCATCTCTTCCAAGAACAGTTACTCAAACGTTTAATCGTTGGTATCATTAGTAATACAGCCCTCAATGGAGTCGTCACAACCAATCCTTTTCAGTTTAAGCACTACAGAGTGTCCAAGATCGAAGACAGTCGCGATGGCAAGACCTTGCGTACCAGACCCTTCGAACCTAACTTTACCCAGAAGAATTACTTGAGATCGTACTTGTCCCTGTACGAAGTCACCTGACAGCTTTAGACCATTACAAACCACTGCATTTCGTACGATGATTATGCAGGAGGTTACACTTTGTGGGCCTTTGATTTTACTCCAGACCAAGGCAGCGACGAGGATCATTTCCACCCTATAAAATTTGGTCAACTGCGTGTGGAACTTCAGTTTGCAGAAGACGGTGAACTTCATCCTCTATGCCGAATTCGATAATACCATAGAAACGAACAGTTTGAGAGAAGTCATTCTAGATGTTTTCTATCGGGTCCGCGCTTGAGTCCCCTCTTTATTCTCCACCAAATATTCCATTCCTTTGTTCTCAATTATCCCTAATACATTTTGGCACCATTTTTCCTTAAACAGGTATTAAGACTCATACTAGTTTATACCTGGACTGAGTCCTTGTGGATTAACAAGCACTAGTAATCTGTAAGACTCTCAGTTATAGGAAAATAAATACGCAAATTCTCTACTCTTTATCTTTCTATTACTAAAAAAAAACTCTCCTTAAAGCATGTACTAGGAATCATATTAATATACACCTGATCGGAATCCTAGCAAGTTCTCAAGCTCTTGAAAACCTCTGCATAGACTTTCCGATATAGGAGATTTTCCACTAAACTAACAACTAACTATTTAGCACCATCCACCCACCCTCTCTATTAATTAAAACAATCAAACCTAAACTATAAAATTAAAATCATTTTTTAAAACAAAACAATAGATTATCTAAAATTGCTAAGGAATAACTCAAATTAACTAAAACTTTAAAGGAAAAACCTCAAAATTCCATAACAATGGAACAAAAACAAAATGACGTTCAACGCTAGAAAAATTGAAGTCAGGAAGCAAAACACTTTTTAAAAAAATGGCTGCCCACACTCCAACAACAAGCTCCCATGTGGTACCAACTGGTTCGCCATTAATGACGGGACAATTTATTAGCGATAGCCAAAAACACAGAACCTTAACCGCCAAAAGCCTAAATTGTGCAACTAGCTCCCCAGTTAGAATGATCCGCACAGCAAGCCAAAATCTAAGCCTCAATTCACCAATATGATTCAAAGACCCAACTAAACCTATAGAAATTGTGGACCTAGACGACACAATCCCGATGACTTATGCGGACGCTACCATCATAAACTCCCCTCAAATTGGATTACACAATTCACTAAAATGAGCAAAACACCAACTTACGAACTTATTGCTCAATCTCCAACCAAACGACCAATCGGATGCGAGATAACTATGAGACCAAAATCAAACTCTACTACAACCACGACACAAATAGGACAGGCCTAAAACAACATTAATCCAACGAAACAAAATGAAAGAACAATCGCAACATCAATTAAGACTCAAGTAACACCTCCTACACCAAACCCAACAAACAAACCCAACAAACCTAGATAATAATAATAAACAAAAGTAAGTTCCAATCATAAAACGAAAGGAAAAAATCCATTTCAGCCAAACACATGGCCCCTCAGGAACCATATCGGGCGGTTGCTCCACCAAAACAGAAAAAAACCCTAAACCATGCTACCCCACCACACAGGATAGCCATAATGTTAAAGCCACATACATAGGTAAAGGAAAGGGCCCCATGAACGCAAAAACGACAACATGCATAAACCAAACTAAGAACAATAATGTAGGGCACAACAACAACCCCACGAAAACAACTACGCCACCATGCATAAACCAATCTAAAACAAACAATGTAGGGCATAACTACAACCATAACAACTATCGCCAAACCAAACAAAATTATCACTCCCAGGAACATACTCTAAATATCAGTAGTAGAAGCAGCCAGCTACACAATCTAAGTTACAATACTATAACAGGAGCCCTGTTAAGAACATACCAAGGGCAATTCAGACTGGTAAGGCCCAATACGGAATACATAATCATACAGTATAGCACACTAAACCGGGTTGAAAAATACCTACAAATAGAAAACAGTGGCCATGTAAAAATCAAAGTAGAGAGGCACCACAAAATACAAAGGAAATTAAGTAAACCAACCACCCAAACTAACTCCACCTCACAATCATCAGTTATAAACAGAAATTAAAGCAGTAAAGATCCCATCAAACCACCACCACCAGCACATTTTAAAGCAGTGCTTGCACTACAAGGGAATAACAAAGACATGAATGATGAAACCCTCACCAAAAAACTTAAAGAAAACGTATCTAACATAACAAAAGCTTACAGAATTAGAAACCGTAATGGACAACAAACAACAAAAGCCGTAATAGAATCAGCGGCACCTCTCACAACCTTGTTAGGCTAGGACCCTTAGAGTATTCCATAAGTTAGAGCCATTTATCAATAAACCGAGGTTCTGCACCAAATGCCAGCACTGATGGCACTCTGCGCTCAAATGTCGCTTCAAACCAAGATGCGAACACTGTGGGGGATTCCACAAGGGCTCATGTAAAAAACAAATTGTAAAATGCCCTAACTGCAGAGAACCCCACCATCTCAGGGCAGCTGAATGCGCCTACACAATTAAAGAAAAGGAAATCATTGACCTTATGAACCATACACAATTACCATACTCAGAAGAAAAACAGATAATAAACAAAATCAAACCAAAACAAAGCAAACAAACACCAGAAAGCCACAACAAAAAAATCTCATTCAAAACAACTCCTAATAAAGAAATCCCAGGCAAAACTAACACCAGAATGGAAACTAAAACCATAACTAATACGAAAGCCATACAAGCAGAACTAGACAAAGAAAATAAAAACCTAAAATACAACCACACAACAAAAGCTGAAAATATAACCACCCACGAAAATGAAAACAAAAACAAAATAACATGACCGGTGTTGCAGGAATTATTAAATGAAAAATCCAGGAAACACACCTATAGGATAAAACAAATTATTCACCTAAAATCCCAGGTTACTCACCAGGCATAATTAAATTCGATCTAATGGAAAGGAGAAGGATTAGCCACTTTCATTCTGGACACCATACCCTACACTGTAACGCTTTCCAATTGCAATAGACTCCATCGAAACACTAGAAATGCAAAACACCCTAGTTAATATTGGATCAACAAACATACAAATAATCAACATCTATGATCCAGGAGGCAATAATAGTAACCTAGTCAGCATCAACACATACTATCAAATCTCCCAAAATCAAACGGATAAGTTGATAATCTGTGGGGATTTCAGTGCCTACAATGACCTGGGAGGGAATAGGATTGATAATAGAGGCAGGTTGGTAGAAGCATGGACTGCTGAATCCAACCTAGTCATCCTCAATGATGGATCAAAAACTAGACTAGATCCCTAGGATGGCAACCCCTCTGCAATCGACTTAGCCATAAGCATGCCCAAACTAGCACAAATAACTAACTGGTGGGTGGATCAAGAAAGTACGTTAGGTAGTGATCATTTCCCCACTGTCATCTCCCTACAGTTAACAGTTCAACATAATCCCATTGAAATCTCGCCTAGATGGAGATATGACAAAGCTGATTGGGATACATTTAGAAACATCCTAGTTGCAATAAATATCAACGAATTAGAGAACATAAATGTAAACACCTTCAATGATAACAGCATTAATTCCATACAAGAAGCAGCCAAATTAAGCATTCCAAAAACAGGAAAATCCCAAACCAAACAAACAGTGCCTTGGTGGAATGACCAATATAAAACCGCACACAAGTTCAAAAAAAACCCAACACGCTTAACAAAAACAAAAAAAACCCTAGGAATTCTGGAGATTTTTATACAGTTTAAAAAAAGGGAAAAAGATCTAAAACAAACAATAAAACAATCAAAAGAACAATCCTGGCAACAATTCTGCTCTAAATTAAACATAAAGTCAAACTCTAAACAAGTCTGGGATAAAATTAAATGAATCCGGGGAAAAACAGTAAATCTAACCCCTAAAATAAGAGGTGCTAACTACAACCAAGACAAAGCTAATATGCTCGCCAGTCACTTCTCAGACATGAGCAGTAATCTAAATCACACAAAAAAATTCTAGGAACACCGATGAAAAAAGTGGAAACTTCCCATAAACATCTCTTTAAAGACCTAGGATCCAAAGAGTCAAAATTTAAACAGTGAAATCATCATCTACGAATGGGAATGAGCTTTAGGGTCCAAAAACGAAACATCTCCCGGTAAAGATCAAATTGGATACATCATATATAAAAACTTTACAAAAATTATTATACAACTACTTAACCAAATATGGGATAGCGGGAAACTACAAGATAGCTGGAAACATGCCATTATAGTACCGATCTCTAAACCGGATAAAGACCCAAACAGTATAAGCTCATACCGACCCATCTCTCTCACTAATAAGATCTGTAAGCTCATGGAAACAATATTAGCCAATAGAATAAAACACTACCTCGAAAGTAACAACCTACTTTCGGAAAATCAATGTGGCTTTCGTAACAAGCGATCCACCACTGATCAGTTGTTAAGACTAGAAGCGGACATAAAACTAGCTTTCAACGCCAAAAAGAAATCAGATAGAAACCTAATAACTGTTTTCCTTGACCTAGAAAAGGCATTTGACCTTGTCCGGACTAAAGGATTGATTGCCAAACTAAACCACTTTGGAATTACTGGACGCATGTTCAACCTGATTGAAAACTTCCTCACAGGTCGGAAAATTACAACTAAGTAGGAAACACCTATTCAGAAGAGTATCCCTTAGAAATGGCACCCAACAATGAAGCGTACTCAGTCCTACACTTTTCAATATCATGATCAACGACCTGGATAAAAACCTCACCTCAAAAAAGATAAACATCTCGCAATTTGCTGACGATGGCGGTATTTGGAGATCAAGAAACCCCGTTAGCAACTAAGTCATCTCAGAAATCCAGCAGAGTTTAGACAACATAGGGAGATAGGCGGATAAATGGGGGTTCAAAATCTCTTACGAAAAAACAATAGCAATCATTTTCATCCCCAAACGTAACAACAAGCTTAGCCACCCTAAAATATACATTCATAATCAGATCATTAAGTATGTCAAGGTGGTAAAATTCCTAGGCATGAATTTTGATAGCCACCTTGACTGGAAACAGCACATTGAACACCTTACAAAAAATTGCAATAAAGATCGAAAATTTATTAAGAAACATTAAAAGAACAACATGGGGCACCAACCAAGAAACAATGCTAACCATCTATAGGGCACTTATAAGATCGAAACTGGACTATTGTTGTCAAATATACAACTCAGCTAAGCAGCCATACCTGAAAAACTAGAAGCTATTCAAAGTAAAGCACTGGCTTTCTGCACTGGCACACTACCCTCAACCTTACTAGACGAACTCCAAGTACTCACTGGGGAACTACCACTTAGGCTGAGAAGACAAGAAATGCTACTCAGATACTCAATCCGGCTAACATCTCATCCAAATACGCATCCCACAAAAATGGCTATTAGCAAGTGTAACAAATCTTTTAGTCGAAACCTAGTACCAAACTTACGAGGTGGAAAACAAATCCTAGAATTGAGGAAAAATCTGCCAATTTTGGAACAACAGGAGGGATACACAAAACCCCCTGACCAAGCCCCATGGGTAAACCTTAAACCAAGGATTAACACCAAAGCCACCGAATATGGAAACAAATTGGAACAGGAGCATAAACTAAATAAAAACATTACAATGGACATACTCGACACCTTCTCCAGTTCCGTTAATATATACACTGATGGATCTAAAACACCAGAGCCACCCAGAACAGCAGCAGCAGTGGTAATCCTAGAATTCAACATACAAATGGGAACCAGATTACCAGACCACTGCTCTTCATACACAACTGAATTCTAGGCTATCAATGAATCATTAAATTGGGTCTTAGAAAACAACATCCCAAAAGCAGTAATCATTAGCGACACCGTTAGTGTCATAACATCAATAAAAACAAATAACACTAAATCAGGAGAAACGTTCCTTGCCAGGACTTACCACATGCTTAAAGAACTATCCACCAAAAACCAAATCGTGGAATTTGTGTGGACACCATCGCATATAGGAATCCCTGGCAGCGAACAGGCGGACAAAGTCGCTAAAAGTAAGTTAGGAGACCCTAAGCCGGCCCCACTAAAATATAGCATCACAAAAGCCCAAAGCCTAGTTAAAACCTACATCAACAATAAGTGGCAGGAATACTGGAATGCTACCGCCAAGAGCAGAAAGTTATACTCCACCCTTAAGGAAATAAATAGGTCCATTAAATTACCCAAGGTTAACAGCTCGGACCCAAAAATTATAAATCGAATTATGACGGGCAAAACAAACCTAGCCGGCAGCTTTGGTAAATATTTAGGACCAGAACCCTCTAACATCAACTGCTACCACTGCCGCACCGTAGAAGACCGCCAACATATTTTCAATAACTGCTCTAAACATCAGTTGCCCAGAAATAAATTTCAAAGAGCACAAAATGAAATTGGATCTCCAATAACATACCCAGAGATCCTAGACAAAAACAACACCAACTTAAATACAACCTATAGAAATATCATAAACTACCTAAATGAAACCGGGCTTAAAGAAAAAAATCTAATGTCCCATTAACATACCCTGTCAGGCAAACAACGCTAACTAAAAACAAAAATCAATAAAAGCCGCTACACCAAATAATCGAACCAAGGGGTACGAGATGGGGTGGGGGCTTCGGTTTACAGTCCACTTAGGGGTATGTTCCAGCCAATGCGCGGGCTGGAGCCCTTACCTCATCTCAAATCTCATGGAACAACTTAGAACTAAAAACACATCCTAAATGCGCAATAAATCAATCAGAACCAAATTTATAATACAAAATGGCATAACCACTGGATAGGTGTCTTTGATATGTCAAACAGGGACCTGGTTATTCAGCACAGACACTTGTCCTCCCCCAAATCAACGCCATACGCATAAATAAGTTAATCACAAAAACGGCTCAACCATGGGATGGACGTTTCTGATATGTCAGCTCGGGACCTGATTATACAACAAAGGCGTCTGTCCCTTCCAAAAAAGAAAAAATTAAAAGCCGTAAGCTAAACTGAACCACCACCTAAATCAAACTCTCAAAAAAACGTTCTTCTTATACCTCTATCCCCCCATTCTTCTTTCGTCTCTTGCTTTTTACCAAATAACCTGCTAACTGACTCACCCTTTAACCCAATCATTCCATCTAATCTCAACCAAAAGATGACAGTCATCCCAATAGAATAAGGGAGTCCGAATACCAGGACCATCAGGGCCCGCCACACAAGGCGACTACGTAATCAGATTAGAGAAGAACAATAGGACCCCAAATAGACAATATAAGGTGGTCAAAAAGTCCAATGACCATCCGGCCCCGCTGCAGAAGGCCTCAAAAACTAATCTACGCAAAGTGACAGGTTCCAATAATCACAGGTCAAACACCCCATGAGCGATTGGCCCCAAAATAAAGCACACCCAGTAAGACCCCAAAATAATATCTCATATAAGGTGGTCTAAGCACAGGACCATCAGGGCCAGTTAAACAAGGTGAAAAAAATTACTGGTATCAAAATGGCTATCATCCGAGGTTTCTATTTAACGCTTAATCCCTCATTATAACCTTAAAAACAGCACAGAGTTTCTATTCAAAATTCTTAGTCCGTGCAAAACGACCAACTTTAGACCAATACCCTGGAAACAACAGACACCACCCTGCGGCTTGGCGCCTCCTTTCCTGATCTACGACACTCTTTTCCTCGACCGGACACCAATAAGCGTGCAATGCGCGCACCAATACCAACCTCGCCATCAACCAGAACGTGAGTGAGTGATGTACTACTCCCACTCACCCTATGCTAGAGCTGGACTGAAAAACATGAGTGTGTGCTGAGACTATCCCCACTCATGAAAGCCTATCATTCAGGTAGCTTGGGACTTATTGTTCTGCTGCCTGACGGCTAAATTAACAGCACTCCTTGAGTGCATTAACGCCTGGGGAATGTGGCACTGATTACATTTCTCAAGGAATAATTAACATCCTGCAGTACGAACGCCACTATAATCCAAACATAATAATAATAATCATCCATTGTCCCATCCTCGTCATCATTGATTCGAACCCACGTAAGCACGGCTGTCGTAACCATCGCACGTGCACGTTGTAGCGTGGCGTTGTATGGTGCAATTCGTTTTGTCTGCCACATCCGTCAGAGTAACACCTCAAGAATCAACATCTCAGGAAACAGAAACAACAAAGGAACTATTACCAGCCAGCTTTGCAGCCCGCCTTGCCATCAACACAGAATAGAACAAGAACAAAGGAACCGAGGATAGCCGCCATCTTTAATCCGAACAAACAAAGGAACTTACTGCATAACAAAGGAAGATCAACTAAATAGGTACGAAGTTCATACTAAGCCTACGGGCCAAACTACTCTGTGCTGTTTATATTATTATTGTTAATTATTTCTAAACAACTAACAAATAAAACCCTACTCACTATCGTATTAAGCTATATTAATAACCCCATTGTGTAAATTTGGCGCGCATATCCACAAACAGGTGCTAGGTAACATACTAGCAGCTTTACCTGGGAAGAGTCCACATACATTTAACAAGCACTAATAAACCGCTGAGATTCTCTTCTAAAAGATATCTGCACGAACGCCATTTTTCATTTCATTAATCTAAATGCTCATCTAAAAGTTAACCCTAACATTTTGGTACCAAATCCCTGAAAAAGGTGCTATGTCACAAACTAGCATATACCTGGGCAGACTCCTTATAAGTACTCAAGCACGCTAGATTACCTCTGTAAGATTGTCTGCTAAGGATGTTTTCATCAACGCCACACCTTAACCATTTTTCTGTAATTTATTCAAATAGCTAAACCACAAAATACAAAACAACCTAAAACCTAACAAAAACCTTAAAGTAGATCCAAATTCATATATCAAATATGTCACAGCTAAATGGAATCAACAATGCAGCAATGAACAAAAGGAGATATCTAATCAGGAGGCATAACTCACTAAGTTCTCTGGACAAAACATTTAAGGACTATAACCAGAAAACTCAAACTCAGGGATTCACTAACCCCCCACCTAAAAACATAGCCGTACTAATCTGCAGTAATGACCCTTCCACTAGGCAGCTAGTAAAAACACCACTAAACTACAGGACTCGCTCACCTTCTACCGCAAACAAATCAACTCAAGCTGGGTTAAACGAAGACTCGCCGGTCACTTTTTTGGACCCAAATAAAACATACGAAACTGAATTACTCGACGATACAATCCCCATGGAATACCATAGCCAACTTGTAGAAACACCTACTAACATCAAAACTCACTCCCCTGCTAGCTTACACTTAATTCCACAATTAGAACCAAGCACGGACTCACCGGTCACTTTCAAAGACCCAAATAAATCATATGAACAAGAAATCCTCGACGATACAATCCCCATGGAATACCATCCATAGCCAACTTGTAGAAACACCTACTAACATCAAAACTCACTCCCCTGCTAGCTTACACTTAATTCCACAATTAGACTCACCGGTCACTTTCAAAGACCCAAATAAATCATATGAACAAGAAATCCTTGACGACACATTACCCATGGATCACGAAGAAACTATAAACCAGCAACTCCTCACCCTACTAGGACTAACACCCACTCAAAAACCAATTTCCATCCAGATTACTCCACAAATCAATCACAAAACAAGCTTAACATAATCCTAACAAAATTCAACACAACAAATTAACCCAACACGGGTACAACAAAATAAACAAGAAATAAACAACACCTCAGAAAACCCCAATAGACCAAAGTCAACAGCAAATAAGAAAGGAAACACGCTAAGAAATACTAATCAAGCAAATAAAGTGAAACAAAACAAACCAAACAACCAAAATGAATAAAAAAACAAAATTCCATTACAACCAAATCCCAGGCCCTTCCAATGCCTCAATAAACATTACAAATAACAACTCCTTCAAGAAAAAAAAACTAAGGAAAACAACACAACAAGCAGGAACATACCCACAGAACTCAAAGAATACAAAGGGAAAGGCAAACTCCCAATGAAACCAAAACACTCAATAACCGAAAACGACAGCCAAAAAGTAAATCAGGAAACCCCCAACAATCAAATCAACCACCACAAAATCAAAACCAAATTCCACTCACTGGAACACACCTTATACATAAGCAGTAACTCCAGTCAACTGCTTAACTTAAGCATAAACAGCATTACAGGAGCACTCCTTAAAATTCACCAAGGTTAGTTCACTTTGATCCGACCTAGCACCAGATATCTAATTGTCCAATGTAGCACACTAAACCAAGTAGCAAAATTCATGGAAGTTGAGAATATATGCCACATAAAAGTCAAAGTAGAAATGCATAACTCAATCAAAAAGGTTCAATACAAACAAAGCAACCCTCCCGCTCAAAACACAAATTTAGCTACAACAAAACCAGTAAGAGCAACCACAACCGAAAACTCAAAAGGCACTACTACTACAACTACTCCCCATCCAAATTCCTTCAAATCAGTACTAAAACTGACAGGGCTTAACAAAGGAATGGATATAAATATGCTAACCAAAAAACTTAGAAAAAATGGGACCAACATAGACAAAGCCTATAAAATCAAAAACCACAAAAAGATTGAAACAAACGTAGTGATTCTAGAATCCAAAACACCCCTACAACTGTTGGTAAGACTAGGCCCTTATGGAAAACACTACCGGCAAGAAAAATACATTAACAAACCCAGATTTTGCAGTAACTGCCAACATTGGGGCCACTATGCGCATAAATGTCGCAACCCCACAAAATGTGAACACTGCCGGGGACAACATAAGAGGAAATGTAATAGAACAACCGCCAAATGCGCTAAGTGCCATGGACAACACCAACCAAGATCAACGGAATGTCAATACACCATTAAAGAAAAGCAAACAATAGAAATAATAAACACAAAACAACTTCCATACCATGTAGCCAAGAAAATTACAAAGACAACCAAAAGCACCAAAACCACACCCAACTCAGTATCCCCAAAAAACAAAATTCTAGAAATAAGGAAATAAATTCAGACTGCAAATTGAATCTTACCCCAAATAAAATAAATAAAAATCCACAGAAAACAAGCAGCAGCCCCCAAAACAGAAAACCCCAACTAACGTCAAAAAACCAGAAACTAAGGAAACAAAGAATCACGATAAATCCATCACTAACAATGCAGAAAAGTTCATCCCACCTGTAGATAATACAATAATATCTCCCACGCTACCAATGATACAAGAACTAGTGCCGAAGATCATAAATATAACAAACGAAAAACCGCAAATAATAGGGAACTTACTCGAGTCAATAAACCGGACAATTAAAAATCATCTCCGACCCCAAGAATCTAGCATTTAGAAACGTAATATGAGCATATAATATATAAACCACCAACAAAAACATGGATGATACAACCAAGCGAAATTTAATTATATGGCAATGGAACTGTAGAGGAATCAGGAGCAACCTCTCCTAACCCAAACATAAAATAAATGAACAAGTTCCAAAACCTGACATCATTTGTATTCAAGAGACACATCTCCCGGAAAACCCAAATCACCTACCCATGATTCCAGGCTACTCACCTGGCTTTTTTAAAAATCGAACTAACGGGAAAAAGGGTGGGGGCCTCACAAT
The DNA here is from genome assembly GCA_016617855.1 of Megalonaias nervosa. NCBI lineage: Eukaryota > Metazoa > Mollusca > Bivalvia > Unionida > Unionidae > Megalonaias > Megalonaias nervosa. The sequence continues at coordinate 51,054 of JAECUM010000958.1, forward strand.
ATTCGCGAAAGAAACTCTACCAAACACTACCAATATTACATTTCCAACCATACCAGGTAGCAGCGAGACCTTCGAGCTCCAATCAATTACAGTCAACACGGGAGCAAAAAACATTCAAATAATAAACATATACGACCCAGGAGGGAGGGAGAACCCCAGAAATTTAATTACATACCAACAGCTCACTCAAAATAATACTAAAGACACTGTTATCTGCGGGGACTGTATTGCTCACAGTTAGCTGTGGGGGGAAATGGAAGAGATATAAGAGGTAAACTGATTGAAACATGGACAACCGAATCCAATATGAACATACTTAACGATGGGTCAAAAACAAGAATAAACCCAGAAAACGGTTCACTCTCTGCCATTGACCTCACCATATGCTCGCCCGAGCTTGCACAGGTGACTGATTGGAGGGTGGATCAAGCCAATACACTCGGCTGTGACACTTCCCAATCATCATCACCCTTCAGATAGCAGTACAGTTAAACCCCATCACTATGCAACCCAGGTGGAGGTATGACAAAGCTGATTGGCAAGTATTCACAGACATCTTAATTAAGGTGAACACAAAACTATTAGAAAACCAAGATGTAAACAAATACTACGATAACATCATATCCACCATACAAGAAGCAGCAGATAACAGCATTCCAAAATCAGGTGGGACCCAAATTAAACAAACAGTCCCATGGTGGAACGATAAATGTAAACTAGCCCATAGGGAGAAAAAGAAAGCTCTAAACAGATTTAAAAACACAGGTAATTCCCTAGACCTCATTAACTACAAGAATCAAGAAAAACCTCTCAAACAAATAATTAAAGAAGCAAAAGAAAAAATTTGCAATAATTTTTGCTCAAAACTAAACATCAAAACCAACCCAAAGCAAGTATGGGATAAAATTAAATCCATTAGGGGAAAAACAGTAAATAATACTCCTAAAATTTCCGGGGCTAATACCAACCAAGAAAAAGCAGACAAGCTGGCCAGTCACTTCACCGACATAAGCAGCAATAAAAACCATACTGTAAAATTTCAACAACATAGAGCAAAAGGAGAAACACAATTCGAACACCTTTTCAAAGATCTAGGTTCAAAATCATCAAACTTAAATTGCGACATCACGCTACATGAATGGGAAACAGCATTAAAATCAAAATAAGAAACATCACCGGGAGAAGATCAAATTGGCTATACAATATATAAAAACCTCCCAGAAAATACAACAAAAACTATACTTAAACTATTGAATATGATTTGGTCCAACGGAAAAATACCAAATAAATGGAAACAAGCCATTGTAATCCCGGTCCCCAAACCTGGTAAAGACCCGAATAACATTAACTCATATAGACACATCTCCCTTATGAACAACATCTGTAAAATCATGGAAACCATTATCACCAATCGATTAAAATATCATCTGGAAAGTAATAAACTATTCTCTGAAAACCAGTGCGGGTTCAGAAACAACGGGTCCACTACTGACCAACTAATTAGACTTGAAGCAGCCATCAAATTAGCATTTAACAATAAAAGAAAATGTGATAGAAACCTAATTGCAGTCTCCCTCGACCTGAAAAAGGCGTTCGACCTAGTTTGGACCAAATGCCTCATAGCAAAACTGAATAAGTGGCCGTATTTTCAACTGGATAGAAAACTTTCTAACAGGTCGGAAAATTATCACCAGAGTGGGGGAAGCTTACTCTGATGCACACCCACTGGAAAATGGTACCCGTCAAGGGAGTGTGCTCAGTCCCACTCTATTTAATATCATGATAAATGATCTAGACCAGAACTTAACTTCCACTAAAGTAGATATATCGCAATTCGCTGATGATAGCGGTATTTGGAGATCAGGCAACTCCGCAACCCACCAAACTATAGAAGACATCCAACAGAGCCTAAACAAAATAGGGAGCTGGACTGATAAATGGGGTTTAAAAATCTCCCATGAAAAAACTGTAGCAGTAATATTCCACCCAAAAAGAAACAACAATCTAAAATACCCAACGCTGTACATACAAAACAACCCCATCAAATATGTTAAGATAGTTAGATTCCTGGGTATGTACTTTGATGAACATCTAAGTTGGAGCCAACATATAAAAACCTTATAAATAGCTGTAATAAAGACCTAAACCTAATGAGAAATCTTAAAGGAACAACATGGGGATCCAATCAAGAAACATTAATAATCTTATACAGAGACCTCATAAGGTCAAAGCTGGATTACGGATGTCAAGTATATAACTCAGCCAATTACCAGTTACTCAAAAACTGGATTCAGTCCAAAGAAAAGCTCAAACCTTCTGCACAGGCACCCCCCCCCCATCAACATCACTTGACTAACTTCAAATACTAACAGGAGAGCTACCACTGCAATTAAGACGACATGAGCTTATATTAAGATATGCAGCAAGGGTAATTATTCACTCAAACTCACACCCAACCAGAATAGCATTTGAAAAGTGCAACAAACCGCTTAGCCGAAAACTAGTTCCTAACATACAGGAGGGAAACTTATTCATGAACTTGGAAAACAACTACCAATCCATGACTATCAAGCCGTACAACTAGAATACCCGGATCAGGCCCCCATGGACAACTACTAAACCGGACATTAACACCAAAGCAACCAATAATGGGAATAAACTTGACCAAGAATACCAACTTAAAACATCTATAATAATTGATATACTTGACTCCTACTCCAAATTTGTAGAAATCTACACCGATGGGTCAAAAACATCAGAGCCACCCAGGACAGCAGCGGCCGCAGTAATTCCAGAACTTAATACTCAAATTGGAGCCAGGCTACCGGATTACTGCTCCAGATATACAGCAGAATTCTTGGCCATTGTGGAAGCTCTGAAATAAGTTAAAATCAATAACATTAAAAAAATCTGTAATAATAAGTGACTCGCTTAGTGTCATCACATCCATAAAATCTAATAACACCAAATCAAGAGAAAATTTTCGAAGAAAAGCCTACGTACTACTAAAAGAACCTAACAACAACAAACAGTACGTAGAATTCATGTGGATTCCATCCCACATAGGTATCTTAGTAAATGAAACAGCTGATTTGACAGCCAAAGTAAGATTAGAAGACCCTAGTACCACTCCTATAAAATGCAGCGTAAATGAAAAACATAGTATTATTAGAACACACATCAATCACAAATGGCAAGAACAGTGGAATCAAAGCACCAAAGGGCGGACACTTTACGCCGTCCTAACCGAAATAGACAGGACCATTAAATCCCCAAAGATAAATACTTCAGATCAAAAACTAATAAACAGAATAAACACCGAAAAAACCAAACTAGCAAATAATTTCGGAAAATACATTGGACCAAAACCATCCAACATTAACTGCTACCACTGTAAAACACCAGAAGATTTACATCATATATTCAATATCTGCCATAAATACAAACAAGAAAGATCCATATTCAACCTTGCGCAAAATAAAATTGGATCCCCAATTACATGCCCAGAATTTGTAGGAAAAGAAAATTCAAACATAATAACTACTTACCAAAATATCAGAAAATTTATCAATGAAGCAGGGCTCGCAAATAAAATCTAAAATCTCATAAACCCTAAACAAAGTTAATATAAATAATAGGAATTAGCCAACCTGCTGTGGGCGGATGTCTTTGAAATGTCGGCTTGGGACCTGATTATTCAGCAAAGATATGTCACACGCAGGGCCCCCACCACCCCACCCAAAAATCCAACATAAACGATCATTAACAAGTAACTAAAGCCATTCCATTTTACTCTCTACATAAAACGTCCTCCACAAATTAACAATCATTCATCTTTGTTCTTTAAAAAAATTAAAAATTAAAAAAAAATTTAAAAATTCTCTTTCCTTTTTTCCTCCCTCCCTCTTTACTCAAACTAACCCTATCTAACTAATATACCTGTTAATCCTAACAAACCTACCCTACTCAACCAAGCCATTCCAATATGAGTTCATAGTGACCCCAAGCCTAGTCATTATAAGGTGGTCCGAACACCAGGACCATCAGGGCCAGCCGCACAAAGCGGCAACGTAAACCTAAATTATAAACAACACTAGGACCCCAAATAAACACATATAAGGTGGTCAAAACCCTATGACCATCAAGCCCCGCCGCACAAGGCGTCAAATAACCACTTTACGTATATATTCGGTCCCAATATCATAGGTTAGCTACCCACAAGACCGATAGGCCCCATAAATGATAGAGTATGTTATACCAGACCCTAAAAACAACAGCTGATATAAGATGGTCTAAGCCCAGAACCATCAGGGCCAGTCACACAAGGTGACAAATAATAACATAAATAACATACAAATGGCTGTCGTCTGAGGTACCTGCTTAATACTATTACAAAACAGCACAGAGTATATTCCAAATTTCAGAAATTTTGAAGACCTTTTCGCCCAAATCCATAATTAAATTATCTAAATTCAAAACACGTGTAAGACACAAAATTTAGGCCAGCACCCTGGAGTCAACGAGTGCCTTCCGGTGGATCTACCACTGCCTTCCTGCCCTTCTTCGTCCCTTGCCTCGACCGGACATCTAATTAACAGCGTGCAATGCACGTATAAATATCATACCTAAAACACATCAGTGCCTGCTGAAACTATTCCCACTCATTACTCAGTTTGGTAGAAGCAGACTGCAAACGTGTGTGTGTTGGGTTAATTTCCCACTCATGATAGCCTTACATTCAGGTAGCTTAGAACCCATAGTTCTGCGACCTGACGGCTAAATTTAACAGCACTCCTTGAGTGCATAAACGCCTGGGGGATGTGGCTCTAATTCCTTTCCCCAGGAATAATTTATCATCCTGCTATGCATGAATAAACCAGTGGTACATGTACAATAGTACGAACACCACCTAAATTCAATATCATCATCATCATCCATTGTTGACTCGTCAACCTATGAAGATGCCTTCAAGACTAGCCAAGCTGAACGAAGCTTACGTGAATTTACCCCGTGTCAGGCAAAACCTGATACCGAAGCCTGATGAGATAAAGAATGTCAGGATGTTGAAAGTGACCGAAGACCTGATAGAAGAGCTCCTCAGAAAGAGCAAGAAGAGTGGACAAAGAAGTATAGACTTCAGAAGCAGCAGAGAGAATAGCAACAGCAGCAGCAGCAGCAACAACAGCAGGAGCCAGACAGAGGTTTGTCGACTGCCATGTGGACACGAAAGAGTTCTCCTTCTCTTTCCGAAGAAGTTGACCCTATCCTGTAGGAACATCTGCAGCCATACGGGGAAGCAATCTTAGAAGATAAAAGATTGCCATAACTCCCCGTCAACACAACAGCCCTTTTCAGGGCTACCCAACCCTCTAGAAAAGAGATAGTCAAATTGCCAAAATTTGTGTGTGTGTATGTTAAAAAAATAGAAGTGTGTCTATAACCACTTCGTTTCTTTGTTTAATGTCTAAAAATAGGATTGTGTCTATAAGCACCTTGTTTCTCTGTCTTGTCAGATAGTGTATGTATGTGTTTGTAAGCAAAATGTCAACGTGAGTGTTTCTTTTAGGTCGGCGCGTTCCATGCTATGGGTAATAGTGTGGTATTGTGAGTTTTGGTAAAATGGGTGTTTTCCTTCACTTCCGTGCTTCAGGGATATAAATCGCAGTGTTCGTCAGTCTGGTTACCCATTGTTGACGTATCAACAAGTTAAAATGAGCAGAATTTCAAAGTTCCTGAAACTTCAAATGCACCTGGAGTATGCCAGGCGACGTTTAGATGAGCTGGCTATGGAGGCCATAGCGGAAAGTGCACGATAAGAAGAGGAGGAGAGGAAAAAGAAGAAAGAGAAGAAGGAATGGATCCTGCTTAGACCTTTGTGTGAGGTCAAGCCTGAGGTGAGGACGCCTCCACAGCCAGTACCAGCACCACAACCACAACAAAGGCAGCCACAACCAGCACCAACCGCCCCCGACAGAAAACTGGGAAGAGCCGCAAAGACTTCATCAACCCCGGGTCTGGCGTAGAAGACAGACGGAACAACTCTTCACTATCCCACAAAGTGAAGACTGGGATAGTGAAGCAAATTAACCCTCCTCAGCGCTCAGAGCAAGATTGAATAGGGAGCAGGATTGGAGCAGACGTTGAATCTGTGGTGCCAGGCCTGGGAGATGTCACCATTAATCAGGTGCATCTGAAGTTCGAAAAAAACAGCCCTTCTCAGGGCTAACCAGATCTCTAGAAAAGAGACTATTCAAGTTGCCAATTTGTGTGAATGTGGAGTAGTGTGACTATAAACACTAACTCTGTTACTGATATGTGTGTTTGTGTGTGTGTGTTCCTGTGCGCGCATACTGTGTGGATAGTAGATATTGGGTTTTTTTATAGTAGATATGGTGTCTTTTATCTTCACCTTCTGTGTGGATAGTATATATTATCTGAAGTTATTGTAAGGGATGTTTTCCTTCACGTCCGTGATTCACGTATATAAATCACAGTGGTCGTCAGTCTAGCTACAACCTATACATATATCATAAACTACCTAAATGAAACCAGTCTCAAAGAAAAAATATAATGCCCCATTAACATACCCTGTCAGGCAAACAACGCTAACAAAAAAAAAAATCAATAAAAGCCGCTACACCAAATAATCGAACCAGGAGGTGCGAGATGGGGTGGGGGCTTCGGTTTACAGTCCACTTAGGGGTATGTTCCAGCCAATGCGCGGGCTGGAGCCCTTACCTCATCTCAAATCTCATGGAACAACTTAGAACTAAAAAAACACATACTAAATGCGCAATAAATCAATCAGAATCAAATATATAATACAAATAGCATAACCACTGGATAGGTGTCTTTGATATGTCAAACAGGGACCTGATTTTTCAGCATAGACACTTGTCCTCCCCCAAATCAACGCCATACGCATAAATAAGTTAATCACAAAAACGGCTTAACCATGGGATGGACGTCTTTGATATGCCAGCTCGGGACCTGATTATACAGCAAAGGCGTCTGTCCCTTCCAAATAAGAAAAAATTAAAAGCCGTAAGCTAAACTGAGTCACCACCTAAATCAAACTCTCAAAAAAAGTTTTTCTTATACCTCTATCCCCCCATTCTTCTTTCGTCTCTTGCTTTTTACCAAATAACCTGCTAACTGACTCACCCTTTAACCCAATCATTCCATCTAATCTCAACCAAAAGATGACAGTCATCCCAATAGAATAAGGGAGTCCGAATACCAGGACCATCAGGGCCCGCCACACAAGGCGACTACGTAATCAGATTAGAGAAGAACAATAGGACCCCAAATAGACAATATAAGGTGGTCAAAAGTCCGATGACCATCCGGCCCCGCTGCAGAAGGCCTCAAAAACTAATCTACGCAAAGTGATAGGTCCCAAATAATCACAGGTCAAACACCCCATGACCGACTGGCCCCAAAATAAAGCACACCCAGTAAGACCCCAAAATAATATCTCATATAAGGTGGTCTAAGCACGGGACCATCAGGGCCAGTTACACAAGGTGAAAAAAATTACTGGTATCAAAATGGCTATCATCCGAGGTTTCTATTTAACGCTTAATCCCTCATTATAACCTTAAAAACAGCACAGAGTTTCTATTCAAAATTCTTAGTCCGTGCAAAACGACCAACTTTAGACCAATACCCTGGACGCCTCCTTTCCTGGTCTACGTCATCCTTTTCCTCGATCGGACACCAATAAGCGTGCAATGCGCGCACCAATACCAACCTCGCTATCAACCATAAACGTGAGTGGGAGATGGTACTACTCCCACTCACCCTATGCTAGAGCTGGACTGAAAAACATGAGTGTGTGCTGAGACTATCCCCACTCATGAAAGCCTATCATTCAGATAGCTTGGGACTTATTGTTCTGCTGCCTGACGGCTAAATTAACAGCACTCCTTGAGTGCATTAACGCCTGGGGAATGTGGCACTGATTCCATTCCTCAAGGAATAATTAACATCCTGCGGTGCAGGAATTTACCAGTGGCACATGTACTTAATGTACGAACGCCACTATAATCCAAACATAATAATAATAATAATAATAATAATAATAATAATAATAATAATAATAATAATAATAATAATAATAATCTAGCTACAGTCACACTGAGTTCCTGGACAGAGCAGGACGTAAGTGATAGAACCCTATACTCAACACAAAGCGTGCAAAACGTGAAAGGCATGGCGCCAAGAAGGCTGCTAGCTATAGCAGTTATACCAGCACCAGCCCTAAGAGGCATAAAGGCACTCGGGAAAAAGCAAGTTTCAAATTGGAGTCTCCGAGCTGGAAAAAAGAGAACAACTCTTTTATTGACCTGGGACACTAACACTGAAAGTGAGGACCTATACATCGAGGGATTAGGAGACTATGGTATCGCTAAAAAGAAGAGCAATAGGAAACGTACTGGGAGAAGGAAACCTGCGAAAAATACGGCAGCTAACCATTCCTGTACACCGGCTAGGGATTTTGTCAATATACCTAGATACCTACAACAGATACTGGCTCCCCAAATGCTTAGTACTACAACATCTACCCAGACCATTTCTTGACAGGTTACTATGAAGGACGTAGAAGCTCAAACGGACCCTATCACTTTGGAAGATACCGCAGAAACTGAGACGTCACCTCAACTACAACAAGACTCAGAAGAGGTACAGAGCAGAGAGGAACAGAACTCAGATAACGAAGTGGAACCTGAGGGCGATGATACAGAGGATGAGGAGACAAATTAAATTGTGCAACGCTATAAACAACACGGACTAATGAAAATCTTAACCAGCCATAAAAAGTCAATAACTTTGTTAGTTCTGTAACATACATGGGATGGAGATCGTTAAGGACTAACAAACCACGCCCGCAACAATGGCCTTTTGCACAGCGCATTCTCACTCAACATTATGACAAGCTTTACTATGAGTATCCTCTCACCACCCTCATGGACTACGCCAAAGAGTTATCAGAAATGTACCGGTTCCAGGCAAGTCCCGATGAAGCATATAAAGAGCTACGTACCGCGGCAGAGCTACAAGATAAAGAACACCGTCGGAAGACCTTCAGGCTGCCGACCTAACAGCCCTTTTTAGGGCTCAAAATATTGCCATATTATTGAAAGGATTCCAATTTGGCTTGGAATCCCAATTCGATCAAACCACTATACCTGATCTGATCCTTTGAGTACCGTTCAAAATTACAATCTCGTTCCTAATATTGACTAAACACTTTTTATTTAATGTCGCCTAGACATTTTTTCCAAATAATTTTAGGGACTTTGTATTGTGTACGCTATTGTACTAGATAACATTCGATGGATAAGAGATATGAAACTTTTTCACTGATTAAGAATTAGGCAAATTGCACAGGTGGCTATCACATGAAGACGGCGAGCCACTGTTTTTATCCAGTCTGGAAAAAAATGTGTTACTTTTCTACACCGAATGTTTACCTCGGTTTATCACACAGGTTGTCACGTATAGTAAATAAATATTAAGGATGCACTTTTTGCAGGAATAATACCAAACACTACTAAAAGAGGGTCACAGTGACCTACCTTTTAGACTCTAGTGACCATATTAGATATTTAGGATATGCATCGGGTTGATAGGCGGAAATTAGCTTCTCGGCAGAATTCAATAGTTAAAAAGCCATTCTATGATTGCCTTGTCATATAGATATTTTTTTATCGCGGCAGGTATTTTTGTTGCAACACTGAAAGATGAAATAAACTGTAATTATAAATACTTTACATTTTATCTGTTGTACTAATTCAAAATTGTTCTCCAACCTAATCCAACCTTTGGAAAATAATAGATACATCGACTTTGCCCTGGCGTTTTCTTATGCTGTGCTAATGAAAGATAGGGTGAAGATACGTTACATTTCATAACTACATTTTTGTGCTGTACCGAGTAGTAGATTTGGTCTAGCATTGATAATTACTGTTTTCCGAATAATGAATTTGGTCTAGCATTAATAATTACTGCTGTTCCGACTAATAAATTTGTCTAGCATTGATAATTACTGCTGTTCCGAATAAAAAATGTGGTCTAGCTTTGATAATTACTGCTGTTCCGAATAATAAATTTGGTCTAGCATCGATAATCATTGCTGTTCCCAATAATATATTTGGTCTGTCATTGGTAATTACTGCTGTTCCGAATAAAAGATTTGGTCTAGCATTGACATTTACTGCTGTTCAGATTAATATATTTGGTCTAGCTTTGATAATTAGTGCTGTACCGAGTAATAAATTTGGTTTAGCATTTATAATTAGTGCAGTTCCGAGTAATAGATTTATTCAAGCAACGATAATCAGTTAAATGTTAGATTTATCATTTACGGTTTTCGGAATCAAATTCTACTCTGTATCATTATGGTTATTTCGGCTTCTATTTTCGAAATTGCCCCGCTTTTATATTAGATGTATCTCTCTCGGATAACAAATTCAGAGGGCTTTTTCACCATATAGCCGATGATGACCGAAATTCCTCTTAGAGTGCAACGATTATTGTGTTAGATGAGCACGTGTAGAGAAAGCAAATTCTTGAAATTAAGCAGATCATGTGTTTTTTCATACCTTGGCTGTTTGATGTTTGGTGGACATTGACTCTTGGAGTAATACTATTTCTACTCTATGGTCTTAAAACAAGTAATGGAAAAGAGTGAGAAGCAACAAACTCTGTAAAACTCAACAGATAATTTATTTCCCAAGGATACAAAATGAAAATGTTAAAAAGGAACTTACGGTATTGCGAATTAAATCTCAAATAATCATAGAATTACAGACACAAGTCCTAATGATTAAAATTCTGAATAAACTTTAGTGGAAATCCAAATTAAATCCAATGCTGGAAGTGTTGATGTGTCAATGGTGGCTCGTGTAATGATGATTTGCAAACAGTATTTTGTTGGATCACAATAATACAATCCAAGAATATATCCTTATTTGAAATGTCAGTATAAATTCAAGTCTCTGTTTCCAAGAATGTTATTTTTCAAGAGCACTTTGTATTTTCAGTGAATAAATAATCTGAATAAATAAAATACCAGCACTAATGAACTACTTGACACAACAATAATACAACTGATTCTGCTAAGATCCTAAAGCACGAATGATTAATTTCTACAAAAACAACATTACATAGTCCTTTATCTGACCTCAGCTCACAATTTGCATTTTCCCCCCAAAAAAACACAAAAAACACACCTAATGGAAAATTTTCTTCTGGAAGGTTGATAATGTTTACAAAATAAAATCTTGGTTATAATTAGAAGTCTATTTCTAAAATTATAACATAAAATGTTAATAACAGGTTGACCTGGCAATTCATGGGGAATGTCCAAGTTCTAGACTCGGATTCAGTAAAACATTTTGTTTACGAAACCAAAATCAATGATCCGGGTAGGGTAAAAAAATGAAACTGAGTTTCAGAAAGGGCAAGTCTAAAACACAATATAACATTATCAATAGCAGATAATGAAATTTTTTTGAAAAAAATACTAACAAATAATGCAAAATAAGTATACTTAAAATTACTAATGATTTAAAGAGAATCATCGCCATTACAGGAGGTACATTGAGAAAGCTCAGAAAAAAAAAGTAAAAACAAAGTCCCAAACGACCACTATCTCTGCACTGAATGGAAATGATGAACGTTTGGCAATTTAGAAACAAAAATGTAGAATTTATATCACGAATTTAATAGCTAATAGAAGTTATTGCCGGAGACAATTTACTTTTATTTGCTAAGGTAGCTACAGGGAGCTTTGAACAATGTTTCACAAGAATAACGCTGTAGCAGTGTAATATATTGTAGATGTTCTTGCAGCATATTTGCCGCGGTCAGTGTATGACGCGTAACCAGTTAAATTGACGAAGGGTCTTGATACCGTGTTAAATCATAAACTGCAGTGATTTTAATATCCATGTTTGGGTTGTGATTGATTTATAATTAGGGTCCGCTTGATTACGGTCAGACAGATGAACGTGGCAGGGTGAATTTGGAATCTCAGTATCGGAAATGACTAGAAATGAAATGATGCAGAGACAACTTTGTACTCGTTTAAATAAATGTTATAAGATTAGACTTTCCAGAAATCGGGTTATTAAGAAAGCGCGGAAATATGAGGAGTTACTTAAACCTAGTTAGGCGTGTGCTAATTAATTTATTCATGACTGGCTAAGCTAAATGGGGAGGGGTATTTTCCAGAAGAAACTTAATGTTTTAAGTATTCTCCATCGCAAGATTAGTCAATCCAAGTTTTTATACGGAAGGGGGAGAGTCTTGAAAAATATCGAATATCAATGGACGGGTGTCTGGAAGTTTGAGGGACACAGAATCTCCGAGGCACAGAGAGATTCTGCTACAATAGAAGCTAGCTAGTCTCGAAAGCACAAGGTATGTGTCTCAGGCTGGTGCATTTTGTTCTTTGATATAAGTTTGGAATTATTTCTTGAGTTTGTTTTAAATTCATACATCAGTTTTCCTTTGAGTTGACAATAATTGCTTGATTTGTTTTGTCTTAATTGCAATAGGGATCATGTATTCTATTAATATCATGTATTAATTATATTTGATATGAGTTTGAGAGAACTGATTGAATTTACTTGTTTTAAATTATATTAATCATGTATGCTAAGTACTGAGTATTCCTAGTCACAGTGGCGTACTAAGGGTAAATTGAGGGATCACAATTCGATATACCAATAGTATGGGTTTATCAAATTGCTTTATATCAACACTTTAAAAGCCAGCCATGTTGATTTTAATGTATGTGGTTAAAAAAAAGGTGCAAAATTGTTTCATAAACGGCTGATATGTTTGAGGCTTACATATGCCATTGCGAATATGAAACAGATACTGGTGAATACTGGAGGAAACTGTCGGCTTATTTGGGACAAGTACTGAAAAGACAGGATGGTATGCTTCGTATTATCTGGTAGTATGGGACTCACAGGAAGGGATTAGCAAGATTAAGATTAAATAATACGCCTAGTGTGATATGTACGTTTCAATACAGAATGCATACTACACATTATGTATTCGCTGTGCAAAATAATAATAACAATAATGAGGACTTTGTATAGCGCCTAATCTTTAGAAGCTCTAAGCGCTTTACAACATTACACAAACATATATTATGATATGATTACAAAAAACAAACACCGTAAAATTAGAAATAGAAAACATGCTGAAAATATTTAAGGTCAAGTAACATTATTAGGATTTTAAGTCTGTTCTTGCAGTCGAAAAAGGTGAGTTTTAAGAGCGCTCTTGAATGAGATCACTGTGTCTTTGTGTCTAAGTTCAGTGGCCAATTAGTTCCACGTTGCTGGGCCCTGGTATGCAAAATAACGTTGTCCAATGATTTCATTTTCATAGTGGGAATAATGAGAATACGATTGTCAGAAGAGGATCGTAAGTATCTTGATGGTGTGTACACATGGGTGAGGTCGGATAGGTATGTTGGACTGGAGCCCGTCAGTGAAAAGTAGCACAGAGAACAAAACACCAATGAAACGTTATTTTGAACTCTAATGTGGGACTCACAAGGCTGTGACTCATTTAAAAATATCACGATAGGATTTCAGATTCCAAAGTTTGGATTGACTCTGACGCCGATGGCAATGGTATATTTGTATTTTGTCTATGAATACGGTTGCGAAAATGGGTAACATTTTTTGGATACAACAATTAACATTAATAATTCGTATGATCACTTTCGAGTAGGAATAAACACACTCGAAACTGAAGTTGCAAAAATATTATTTCAGCTGCTGAACAACTCTGTAACAGATTGTGAAAAGGTACATAATATTAAACAAAGAAGAGAATGTGGATATAAACTATATATACAAGAAGGACAAAAGTGGCAAATGTTTTGTATTTGCAAGTGCTCATGATTTAAAAGAGAAATTTTAAAAGAAACTTGCATTATTTTGAACTAAATCCAAAATAATTATAAGAGTTCTATATTAAGCCTAAAGTACAGAGTATTCCAAATGAATTCCAAGTCTCGAGTATGCTGATTTACCAATAGCCTTGACTATGCTGATATACTAATAGTCTCGATGTATCACAATGATATAATCCTAGAATGTCTCTGAACGAGTTCACAATAATTCCCAAAATAGTGTTTCATTCCAAAATGTCAATGGGCACTATGGAATTCCAACAAATAATGCGAATAAAAAGTTCCTTTGAAATTAAATCTGAACACAGCTAAAATTTAATCCACAAAGAATTGTATTTAGCTAGGAATGAACAATTGTTTACTTGGTCTACCACCTGACATATAACATTACAAAAAGCCCCGGACTTAGGTTATTTCCAATGGAAATTTCCATCAGATTCGTCATGTCTATTTAAATATTAGCAAACAACTTGGCAAAATAACAGGCAGAAAACTTAATGTCCTGAATTCATATCCAAGTAAACATGCTGATTACAACTGATCATTATTTTAAAGTATGATTACAATCATGGACAAAAGTTAGCAATGAAATATGTTGCTTATAAATGACCCTTGCAATCTACAATCATGCACAAAAGTTGAACAATCAATATCGATATACATAACACAACATAAAGATAAATAACACTTTTTACAAAATAAAGCTTTCTTTAACATATTAATTAAACATACATATAATTAAAATTACATAGGAGGATGTCTTATGAATGATAGAAATTATGTACAAAATAAAGCAATATAATACTTCAATACACGTGAAAGTGCTATAAGATTATGTTTTCCCTTGATGTGCCTAACGTCAATGTTGCATTCATGCAAATTAAACTCTTCCTTAACAATCTCTGATTTTTGTTTTTCATTTTGTTAATGAAAGTAAGGTGGTTTTGATCACTGAACATAATACTTGGATTAGGAATTTGACTAATATAGACTTCAAAGTGTTCGAAAGCCAAAATCAAAGCTAAACACTCCTCCTCGGTTGTGAAATAATTTCGCTGGTGCTTGTTTAATGTTTTAGAAAATATCTCACTGGATGATCCACACCATTTTTGTCTTCTTGAATCAATGCTCCACCAATCCATGTATCACTTGCATCAATAGACATTTGAAACGATTGACTAAAATCTGGAGGCTTTGTCATGCCAATGAAACTTGGATTTGTTATTCAACAAATACGTCAGGCGTTCAGCAGTTATGGAAATATCTGAGCAATATGTCCGATAATATCCATTCACGCCCGAAAGTCTCATCAATTGCCATTTACTAACAGGCACTGGGAATTCAGAGAAAGCCTTGTCCTCATCCTCTACGGGTTTAGCGTTTCTCTGTCCCACAATATGTCCTAAAAATGTAACACAAGCACTGCAAAAGTCACTTGCATTCAAATTATTTATGTAATTTGCATCACTTAGTCGATCAAAGCATTTCTGAGTGATCTCAAAGTGACCTTTCCAGGTGTCGTTGTGATTAATGACCTCATCTTGTACGTATCACGGTTATCAAGACCAGATGTTATCATGATGTTAAACGCTATAATGTGTACAGAGAATTTTTTATTACCAAACGGCATCACTCTATATTGATAATGTCCGTCTGAAGCTGCATATGCCGAAATTTCTTTAGCACTGTCTCTGAGAGGAAGTTGCCAGAATCTTTTCGAAAGGTCACACTTTGAGACATTTTTGCATTTCCAATTTTGTTAATGTAATCATCGTTTCTTGGCATTGGAAATTAATCCGTTTTGGAAACACTTTTGACTTTTCTGTAGTCTGCATACATATGAAAGTATTGTCTATTTTCTGCACAAGAATACTTGGTGAGCCCCAGTTGCTTTTATATGGTTCTATGAAATTATTCTCCAGCAAATATTTCATTTCTTTTTCAAACATTCTTGCATGAGAAGATTCATTCTGTAACGATGCCGTTTCGCAAGTGTAGCCTGTACAATTTCAACATCATGGTAGATTGTATTTATTCGTGTTGGCACATCTGGAAACAAGTGCTCATGTTCATATAATAGCTGTTTCCATTCACTCTTTTCCTGTAGTTGTAGATGTGACTGTTTCCAGTTCAGATTGGGATACAATTTCAGAGGCAATATGCGATGAAATTTCAGCATTTTAGATAATTGATTCATAGTGACTTGAAGAAATCACATACGCTCTGAAATTACTAAAACACCAGTTTTACTAGAGCCATAGGTAAAGCTCTAATAAAGACGTTCACTATTTTAGGCACATATATTTTCACATAAATTAATTAGGAATCCTCGTGGTAGCATTATATATCAACGGTTAGCGTGTCAGACCCACGGTCAGTCGATTACAGGGTTGCATCCTATTTAAGGCCAGCGTCAACGCTAAACAGTCTTTCATGTTTTGACATTCGTTACACACCAATAAATCAGTCATTCAAGGGCCAAGGCTGGCGTTATCCCCTTTCGCAGAGCATTTAGAGACTGGGAGAAAAGTGTTGCTTTTTCCCAAGCAAATATGTTGTAACTTAGATAAATGATAGAATTTAAGCAGAATCTTAACAATCTACACGTCAGAATCAGCTAAATATGTACGTAACCTCGGTTTCTATTACTGACGACACCATAATTTTGAGACATTATAACTTTTAAAAATGCAGCTTTAGTTGAATTCGGTCAGAGAGTATTATTCCTCTCTGATCTGAATGGCAATTTTATTTCATTCCGATAATGTCTTTCACACTTCTGTCGCACTCAGATTAATTGATACATTCTGTTCTCCGGATATAAGGTGAGGTTAGAAGATTGGGTATAGTATGCATTTCTATTAAAGGTGGAAAGCTCTCTTTGCAGTATATGAAATATATATATTCCCAACATTATATTAACCTCCCTGATTAAGTAAGGTGATACATCCCCATATCTATTCACCATTTACCGAATATACGTTCGCATACATTATTGTGTGCGTAATGAAATTAATATGCGAATGAATTGTCCAAGATTACATCAAAAGAGTTCAAAACTGCAACTCAAAGTCCTATAACATATTTTTGTTCAGTGGATGTGCCTTTCAGAAGTAAGAAAATGTGCGAAATATATCCGGCACAGTTAACACCTTGATCAGCGCTTTGTAAGGTGAATCAGGTGCCTCACATACCAAGGGGTATTTATGTTGTTGAAATTTGCACCTATAAGCTGTGTTCACGTGAGGTTTGATTTAAAATACTGAAGAAAGAACTTACGAAATGCATGATGGCATATGTTTCAGATGCACAGCTAAGTTAAACTTTGGACTTTGTCCGCTTTGTACCTTGGAATAAAGAGCAAAGGTATGTTTACTTTGGAAGTTATATTTTATAGGGATCGTTCCGTACCGTTATGATATTAATAAATACTTTCGCCATTACCGTGTACAACAAAGGCTAACATCTCGTTTTTAGGTAGGTGGGAGGTTATTATCACTGGGATGGAAGTGTGGAGGTTGTAAATTAAGTAAGGAACATGTGCAATAAATTGGAACTTAAAGACAAAAAGTATGGAAATAAATACCAATCTTCTTATAATCTTGTGTATTTAAAATAGATGAATAGGGAGTAAACAAGGTGATTGCACAGGTACTATCAGCTAAAAATATGTTTGGTCAAATTCACTTCATTTCAATAAACTAAATTATCTTTATTTTACATTTATTTCATAATGCAATATGTACAATAAATATATTGCTGTTGTTGTTGCTATTGTTGTTGTTATTATTATTATTCTTGCTGTTGGTGTTGTTGACGGTGATCGTGATGATGATAATGATTATAATGATGACAATAGCGATATTACAACTTCTGTTGTTGTTTATGATGTTGTCATTGTTCCATAGTTTATCTTTTGAGTATTTAATTCATAGAATAATGTTTTTAATATAAATTATCTACAAATCTAACACCTTACGCACCACAATCGACGTGAAATTGGACACGGTGCTTAAAGCACCCCATTTGCCAGGGGAGGTTGTGTCAAAAACTATAATGAATTCTCCAATACTTCTTAGTCATACTTTGATTATTCTTTTCTTATCACAACCTGGATTTAGATATAAATAAGAGCAAGTGTACTGGTTTGCAACTCGTGTGCCGAGATGCGATATAGAGAATACAACATGAAGATCCCTTTGCTCATCAGTGCTGTGTGTGTTTTAACTAATGCAGAGATCACAAATTTTGTATGGAACAACTGCGGTAAGTCAAGCATTCTAGCTACATAGGCTATAATGAATATCCATCGATCATTAATACTATATAAAGATGATTTTTAACAGATTCCCTTGTTTATTCTGACATTCTTTGGTTTTATCAAAAACAAATAAAAATTCTTTAATTTCATGCCAGATTATTTTAATATACCTATTAAAAACCGATATAATGGTACTAATAATATTAGTATTAATGTTGGTATTAACATAAGCTACGTATTAGAAGTAGTATTCAATTTATATATAGTATGGGTACTTATTTTGGTATGGGTATAGTATGGGTACTTATTTTAGTATGGGTATAGTATGTGTACTTATTTTAGTATGGGTATAATATGGGTATTTATCTTATGTTGGGTATTGTATGGGTACTTATGTTAGTATGGGTATAGTATGGGTACTTATTTTAGTATGGGTATAGTATGGGTACTTATTTTATTATGCGTATAGTATGGGTACTTATTTTAGCTTACAAATGAGGCTTTCTTCCCATATTTACAGCACCAGCTGGCACGAATGTAAAACTACGATTCAACTCCCTGTCTGCAAGCCCTATGCCGGTTCTGGTTCCCGGACCGATTACTTTGTCCATCAATGCCAGCGTCCTTCAAGAAATGGACGTCTTCTTCCTGAAGTTTGACATTAGAAAACACACAAGTTTCGCTGGCGCTATCCAAATCCCATGTGTGAGTGATGTTGGATCTTGGTTAGTATGATCTTGAATCTTATATATATATATATATATATATATATATATATATATATATAGTATATAGGCATATATATATATATATATATATATGTATATATATATATATATATATATATATATGTACATATTACATAAATACATTATTATTATTATTATTATTAAACAAATTATTAAAGAAGAAAATTAGATAGTTGCAGATCACATAATTTAATAGCTATTACATCATTATTCATTACATCATTATTCATTAGATTTAATTGCCAAAGAGATTATTTGTAACGAGTTACTACATGCGTGATGCGAAATATTAAGACCTATATATCTAGATCACACACACACACACACACACACACACACACTTGTATTTGGTGGATATCGACGACTCGGGTATGGAACTGCGAACCGAGGACATTTGTTCTGGCGATCCTAGAGCGAAAAGAAATATAGTCTGTGGCAGTAAATTAATAGCAAATGGTGATGTATCAAGGATGGAACTGTATTATCAGTTCTAAAGAATATGAAATTTAGCAATGCAAGCGAGGACGCACACGTTTACACAAATATTCTGAATAACCCATGCAAACTAAGGACACATAACTATTGACCACAACATGGAAACTGTAGACAATGTGACGTCATTTCAAGCTGTGACACCCATTGTCTTGCGAAATGAAAATGAAGAGAAACATTATTAAGCCGTACATGAACTGTTCAGACTAAGAGGGTTGGTGCACTCAGACGTAATTGTGGTTCGTTTTTTCATCTCAGAAATATCTTTAACCGTTTCCAGAATAAAAGGCCGATCACATTATGATTATCCCGGCTCTAAGTATGGCATCAGTCTTTAATTGTTACTTCACACAACAATGTGGCAGGCTGGTGATTCCATACTGTTCATAAATGTGTTTACACGGAAGCATAGTACTGGGATTGTTAATATGTTCATGTATCAAAACATGTATTGTTATATTGTAAGTGTCCATAAATTGATAATATCAAAACAATTTATATATGACATGAACCTATTCTACTAAATCTTAAACCATCATATAATTCATGAAATCTGAAACTGATTTTCCTTGTTGGTACTATGATTGGTACCATGATTGGTAATATGACTGAATTTGATTTAATTGTTTCACAATAGTTAATATGTATGAAGACTTTTTTGCTAACTTTGACCTAAGAATTTAACGAACGCTTTTTACACTGATCCTCTGTACTATTCTTTAACGAAAGAAAACAATGATTTTCAAAAATCATGAAGGCTATCGAGAAGATATCTTTAAACATATATAATGAAATCTCAATACAAAGGATGCACATAATTGTTGAGAAAATGGAGACTGCAGACATAATGGAAAACGATGACACGTTTACACAGACAGAAAAAAATATCAATACAAACTAAGGACGCACACAATTATTGATAAAATATGAAGAATGAGGACATTCGTAAATCATGGACAAAGAAAACATATTTACACATCTAGTCTAAACGATTAGAAAAAACCAGGGACTCACACTACTAACAAAATCACGGAGACTGTGAACATTGGTACGTCATGGACCACGAAGACGCATTTACACATTTAGTCTGAACTATCAATATAAACTAAGGACGCACACTATTTGACAAAATCACGGAGACTATGGACATTGATACATTATGACCAACGAGGACATGTTTGCATATCTAGTCCAGTCTTAACAATCAATACGACCACTCAGGTGGCCTAGTAGTTAGAGCGTTCGCCTCGGATGCGGGAGGTTCGAACCCAAGCCGAGTCATAACAAAGACATTAAAAAGGTACTAACAGCTGCATCACTAGGCGCTCAGCATTAAGAGGTTAGTGTTAGGACTAGTCGGCCTGGTGTCAGAATAATGTGACTGGGTGGGACATCATGCTACATGTCTGCAGCGTGATGTCCTGCAATTAGACCTTAGTACGACATAACACGCTTCGGACTAATCCACCGCTTTGGAGATCATACTGTAATAAATTTGGAGTATGAGCATTGGTTATTGTGCCCCGTTGTAAGGAATTCTTAGGTTTGTGTGATTATTTGTTTGATTATTAGAACTTGGTGCAATGGAAATATTCCTTAGCCCGAAATAATTAGCCAATTAGTTTAGGAACAAACGTCACGGAGTGAAGTGTTAGTGAGTTTCCATGATGCCATGGTTGACTTTCAGTGAATTCAGATCAAAAGCGCCAGAGTGTTCCTGTCGTACCATAGTCCCTATTAAAACCTAGTGGTGTACATTGGTGGTATGACTTCAGTGGCAGTATTTACGGTAGAAGACCGGTAAATTACACAAAGGAATAAACAATAAGGGACTCGGCAGATACCGTTTTTGTCGCCATGGTGGCAAATGTGATGCAGATGTATTGGCGAAATGTACCTTGAAGCCATGAATTGACTGGTAAAAATAGTTCCCTGTGTTAAGGGGCAGAATGGAAAGTTGATGAAGAGAAACCATGCAGATGTGCGGTTGATAGATATTTGGCAAGTTGTGAGATCTGTGGTCTTGCATTGATTAGCGAAATAATTATGTATAGAATGGAAACGTCAGGCTCTCTAATTTACAACTGAAGTTGTATAGAAGTCTTTGGAAATTTGGGGTAAACTTATGACTTCTAGCGGAATCGCGCCAGGGTTTGATACTGCTGGGTCTAGCAAATATCCCTGGCTTGTAACAATACCATTTGGCTGGATTTGAGCATTTATGGCAGGAAACTCGCCTTATCGGCAATGACTATTCGCTTTATGACAAAATAGAGTAATATCTTCGTTGCATAATACGCGTAGGAATCTTCTCTCTCTCTCTCTCTCTCTCTCTCTCTCTCTCTCTCTCTCTCTCTCTCTCTGGCATTCTCACGGTTCACCTTCCAAATCACTTAGTTTATACATTTGCTAATTCAAGGTACCTCGTAAAGGTGTTTTGTATCGCTGTTTGGAAGTTTTAAACAGTTTTTTTCCGCGTCCCCTTCTGTGTAAAACATACTGTAAAAAACACTAAATGAGTAAGAATATTACAGTCTAATGCAGCTCTAAAAAAAATGTTCTTTTAAGTTATAAATACAAGTTGGTCCAGTAGAACATCCTGAGCGTTTTGGCTATTGTTAAAAACCTCTTTAAATTTGGGAAAACAATATAGATTGACGCCTTGTGTTAACATTTTGTGTGTTGTTTTAATAAGACTTCGTTTACAACAGAACTATCAATACAAACATAATTCATGAAATTTTAAGCAAAGTCATCAAATCACTAACTGAAGCAAATATATACATTTAAAAGAACGTTGAATGCATTCAACAATTTATGATTGCTTGCACGTGAAGTCGCAGGTCTTAAGAGTGCGATAATGAAAAACATATTGCTGTAACTAAATGTTTCATTTTGGGACTGACCATCTTGATGATAAATGTTTGACATCTATATAATGTATTTATCTTTCTATATATTTACTGAAGTTCTGGGCATGTAACTTCCAAATTTGGTTAGTGATAATTCGATTTCACATTAACGGGATTTTTCACTTGCTTTTCATAGCTGTTCTCTCCTGTTTGAATACTCAGTAGGCAAATGATGAAGTAATGGCGGATATAGCTCATTTAATAATCATAAAATAAATTTTGAATATCAAGGATGTCTTTTCAATATCTTTACGTGTGTAAAATCTCGCCGCAAACAGGACATTTTAACTTTACAGATGGGACGGATAATTAGGCAATTTCGGTACAACTCTACAATGAATTCATGCGTGTTTCCAGTAGCATTTTGATGTACTTCTTTCGTACATGTAGATTTATTTGTATGTATTGGACGTGTATGGTATGAATGTATTGTGAGTTTCCCAACACTATTGTCTCACATGCATAAAATATTAATAAAAAAAAAAACCAGTGATTGTTATATGCACCAGCTCTTCTTATACTTTAGCTAAGTAGTTGGTTTTTGATGCTTGGATCTAAAGGGAGATAATACGTTTTTGCAACGTGTAATTTGATAGCGGAGATCTCTCTACAAGTTTTCCACCGGGGCAATCGAGAACATGGTTTCGGGCGTGTGTATCGCCAGCTTTGGAAGAAAGATACACTCCAAAATCTAGAACAAGCACCAAGCGTGTAAAGGGGGACCTTCCTACAAATCATGATTTTACATTATTCTAGGCTAAAATAGTTGGTAGAAGCAAGATTTTACCATTTTTCCAACCTCTTGAATGTCCTCGGTTTACACCAAACACACACACACACACACACACACACACACACACGGTTCAACATATCTAATAACCGTGTCTATATTTTTGCACACATTTCGAATATATAAAGAATATCTAATCCCTCCGTCAATAATAACTTCAAACAATAACAATTAAACTTGGGTTATAAAAATTTCCTTTAATTTGAATTAAGCACATGTTTGTAAAAAAATCGAGTGATCTAGCTAATTAAATCCCCTGGTTGCTACAGATGGATTTAGAGACCAACAAACAACTCTCATTACTTGGGAGCAATAAAACTCTACACTCAAACCACGAATGTTAGCACTCGCGGAAACGCTATTTTTCCCATAATTACATCATTCGATATCCACGAGAAAAGAAGCGTATATATATATAGTATATATATATATATATATATATATATATATATATATATATATATATATATATATATATATATATATATATATATATATATATAAACAATGAATAGTATTGCTTTAAGTACATGTTCACGAAGGACTATTGCAATTCCCTTTCAATACTGAATTCGTCATTGAATGTACGAATATATTGAGGATATTTGGATATTTATTGAAACGAATGAATAATGAATATATTTCATCTCGTGGGGATTTTTCACTCCAGTGAAATTTCAAAATTATTTATCTCAGAAACCCAGTAATTCACGGCCTAACATAAAATAAATTCACTTTAAAGTTTGATTGTTTTAACAGTACTTTGGACGGGTGTACCCTGCTGCCAACCATTGCTCAGGGTGGTCATGCGGTGGACAAGTCTCTGGGAGTACAGATTATGAGCATGTTGAAAGAAGCTCTGGGACACGACGCTGGATGTCCCATCCATGTGGAGAATATTTTGGTTCAGAACAAAACATTGCAAGTGCCTGAGATGGGAACCATTGCAAGTACTTTTGGAGAGGTACGTTACCTTTCGTATGTATGTATGTATGTATGTATGTATGTATGTATGTATGTATGTATGTGTGTATGTATGTATGTATAGGGTTAAACGGCACATTAGCACAATCATGACTTTATGGTGCCGAGTAAGTTTAGGGATTCCTAAACAAGACATACACACAAAGATAAAAGAACAAATGGTAAAATCTGTACATTACAGAGTCAAGTGTTTTATATAAACTTCACTTTTCTTTAAAGTTCATGATCTTCCAAGCTTGACATCATCACGGTTCGCATCCTAGGTCAAAATGGTTGCCTCTATCAAATCTCCTCTTACGATATGCAAATTTGCGCATCGTGACAATTCTGCATGCACAAGCCTGCAAGGTAGCGGAAGAGAGAGGTTGGTCGCACCACTAATTGACTTGTTTCGAAAAATGAACACAACACACACACAAAATACAGAAACAATCCCAAAGTAAGAGGTGACGGCTGAAGGAGTCTTTGGGGCTGATGAATCCAAATGGATCTTATCCGCACAATATATTTAATCGAATCTATTTTTGGAGTTGACACCAAGAGGGATTTATTTTTTTATGTGTCAAAGGTATATTAATGAATTAATTTTCCTAACAATTTTTCTGTTCAATTGTATGTATGCTTTTGATATTAAATTCCAGCATGAGTACTTCTATTAGTTTTAGCACGAGGTTTTAATGCAATATTTCCAGTACCATCTGGCACGAATGTAAAATGTCATGACGATAGCAACACGTCATCTTTAATTGTAAGCGAGCATTCGATATCACTATTCATGAAATGGTCACCGTCTCTTTCATAATCAGATGGGTATCAGTTACATATTTAGCACAATTCTCCAACTCGTATTCAAGTGTTTTTCGGGAGAAG
This sequence comes from Megalonaias nervosa, assembly GCA_016617855.1. NCBI lineage: Eukaryota > Metazoa > Mollusca > Bivalvia > Unionida > Unionidae > Megalonaias > Megalonaias nervosa. The sequence goes on from JAECUM010000958.1 coordinate 76,057, forward strand.
GATCAAAAGACAAAAGTCAATAATCAAAATTCCAACAAAACATTTTTCTCACATGAGTGATAACATCGCTCACATTATATCTGTAGGATCAAAGGAAACTCCTGACTCCTGCCCATGCAAGCACGAGTGGATTGCTCATTTAATAAAATGTTTCGATGTCCTAGCTTCCCTAAACATCTACAATGTCTTCCCTCAAATTAAAGTTCTTTCTTTTTGCTCACTTAACATCGATTAAAGTCTATAGGACATTAAACAGGCATTAAGAAATCACAGACAGTCATAATGTTTTAAATAGTCCATAACAGTCTTAGTTTTCTTATGACCAACTCTTTCCCTCAAAATAGAAAGACTTCGGCTGTTGAAGTTTACAACAAATTATTTAATTTTCATCCTTTTGCTACTACCAATAAAAGTGTCAGAATGATCATACACAAGCTCATACTAAGTCTCAATTTAAGATGAACTTTTCAGAAATTTAGTGAAATCATGTCATGGTTTTCCATTTTTCTGTATCACGTAAGTTACACTTTTCTGGACGGTTATAAGTTGTTACTTGTAGGCACGTACAAAAATAACAAGAGAAAAGAGTGAAGCCAACAAGCTTTGTAAATTTTCACAAAATAATTTATTTTCCTAGAAAACAATGTAACAATTGAAATAGGACTTACGGTTTGTGAATATAATCCAAAATTTAATTCTAAGAATGAAAAATGCAAGTCCTATCACTAAATAGTTCTATTAGAATCCAGGTTCGAATCTCGACGACGTTCTAATATGGAAGGCGATGACGTCAGATGTGGTCCTTGTACAAAATGGCAACAATTCCTCAACTGAATCACAGTTTATGTTTCCGAATAATTTCAGAATAAATTTCAACTGAATTTCTTTCTCCCAGAATTTTATAAAAAGATACACTCGTTTGGTTTTCTAGAGAATAAATTATTAAATTCCAAAACCAAATGAACTTCAAAAACAATCTGGTTTCAACAATAGAAACCTCTCCAGCCCTCAAGGTTTCAAAAATACAACTAACTGAAAAGCTTCCAGAAAGGGTATTAAATCCAACTAAAATATCATCCCGTTCTCGCGGGATAGGTCACGTGGTCTCTTAACACTTGAACAACGCTATAGGAAAAATGAAATTTGTCACGTAGCACTAAGAACCACTCTCTCTCTCTCTGAAATAAATATAAAAATAAAACATTGTTTATTCAGACTAGGCTGAATTGACCTTGGCAATAGCCAATCGTTTTCGAGTAGTGTTTATACCACCACGCACCAGGGTGAACTAAAAATAATGCTAATGTAACATCTTTTACGTTTTAGATAAATAGAATTACTGAAAGAAAATATCGAATCCCGTGATAATAATCATTACAATAAAATGTAATGAAACAAAAATAAAATTAAAATAAAAATTTTAACTAAAAACACAAACAATTTAATTACATATACGCAACAAAGTACTATCTGGAACAAAATGGTGCCATTTGGGGTGTAAGACTGAACGAACGTTTTGGGAATTAAGCTCTAATATCAGATGTCCAGCTAGCTTTACATTTTATCATTTTATGTATTTACAGAAGGAAAAATAACATACTTTGAAAGAAATCTGTGAACTATGTAGACATTAAAAATAACGTTAATTCAACTGCCGCCCTATCATCGATTTCGAAAACCTCATTTATCTCTTTCATTGCTTTTTGTTAAACTCTCTCCTAGGCACATATATGTGTTTGGTTGGTGATGGGTCGTATAGTGTTAACAGAAGGATCATTGTTCGATGTCCCTTATAATCCGTGACTTGTAACATCCACAAAATTCATGAAAATATGAAACTCCACACAAAAAAATATCAAATTCAAATAAGCGAACCAGGAGTACAGATGGATTATAAACTACAATAATTGCTAATGTACATTTATGAAAATAATCTTGCATTTGATTGGTGATACTGTCATTTGATAGCATATAATTTTAAACAGAGCTGTAAACAAGAAAGCAAGACAAAAATGAGTAGAAGGTACTAATAAATACTATTAGTACAATAGGGTCTAAACTGATAAAAACTGTAGTTTAAAACAATTAAATTATATTTCTAAAACACTTTTGCACTGACCACAGAACTTACCAAGACTACTCCCTTTCTAATATACTTTTGCATTGCCCACAGGACTTACCAAGACTATTCCGCTTCTAATACACTTTTGCACTGCCCACAGAACATACCAAGACTATTCCCTTTCTAATACGCTTTTGCACTGCCCACAGGACTTGCCAAGACAAGCAATTAAATTATCTTTCTAATACACTTTTGCACTGCCCGCAGGACATACCAAGAATATTCCCTTTCTAATATACTTTTTTGCACTGCCCACTGGACTTACCAAGAATATTCCCTTTCTGATACACTTTTATACTGCCCGCAGGACTTAACCAAGACTATTCCGTTTCTAATACACTACTGCACTGCCAACAGGACTTACCAAGACTATTATAGTTCATTATTGTATCTTCGTAGACTGAACTTTTCAAAAGCCCTAAGTGCCAATTATTGTTTATTATATGTGTCTCTTTCTTTCATCTCTTTTCGTTAATCCGATTCATTTCAATTCTGTTCACAAGTTTGTTCTCATAAGCACGCACGTGCTCATAGAATACATAGTTTTAAAATTAATCCCTTTAGAAATGCAAAATATTTATAGTGCAGTTATTGGTCTTTAAAATATCACCAACATGTTTAAAAATTATTTTGCCGATGCCAGGTTCCGAAATAAATTCCTATTCACAAGTAACGGTTCCTTGTCATTACAGCAGCCAAGAAATTCCTCTACTTCAGTTAATTCAGGTTTATAAACTTGGATGAAACTCTGAAATTAGAAAATTAGTCGCTTCCTGGTTTGATCTAGATAACTCTTAATGTAACATAGTGGCGTCGTATCAACTGAGACTCAATGCACATACAACAAAATAACGCATTCTTTGACAAAAATTCGCGGAAAATCGCAAAGTCACAAAAACATCCATCAGTACAATATGACACTTCGATGATAATAAAAATAATAATAATGATAATGATCGTCATTAATATCATCATTGTGATGGTCATTGATAAAGCCTCTGCTTGTGGGGACAGCTCCCACTACATGCATGCCAAATTTGTTCCGACATCACATAATATGACTGTCTTCCATAAATTGATGGTATGTAGTTTTTATTTTAATAATAGGCTAGGAGCTAACAACAGTTATTCTTTCTTACGATATTTTAAAACTTAAGTCATCCTTAAGGGATCAGATTTGCGTGGATAGATAATTTTGAAGGATGTCGAAACTTTTGCTCGTGAATCTTATTATATCTCTAGACATTGTATGTCACTTGAGTCCTCTGTGCAAGCACTGTTGTACGTATTAGTTCAGACCATGGACTCTTGCACTTTAAGAGTTGCTGTTAGCGATACAGAATGCATTTAAGATAGTTAGGAAACTCTATATGACCCATATTGTGCGGACTCTCACATAAGAAACTATCCATGCTCAATTTAATGCGCAGAAATAAATACCATTTTAATAAATTTAATTAATTTTATTTTTTATTTTAATTGCCAGGAATTTATTCATTTCTTCCGTTTCATATTTCCTATTTTCCAACCATTCTTAATTATCAACAAGATAAATAAAACATCAACAGAAGGAAGAAAGAAAAAAGAACAGCATACATTTAGAACGCTTTCAATAACAGTATTACTGCATACTTAATGCCAAGATTGTTTTAGCCAGTAACTCTCTCTCTCTCTCTCTCTCTCTCTCTCTCTCTCTCTCTCTCTCTCCTGATGATATATATCGTCTTTCGTTTTATTCATTCTAGTGCAATTACTAATGGCTGTTCTTTTAATTTATATTTACATATTTCAGGGAGATTTCACTGTAAAAGTAACTTCTTTGGATATAGTGACCGGGGAGATCTTCGGCTGCCTTCAGTTTGACGTAACAATCAAGAACAAGCCAAAAGCTGGCTTCCTCTTTGGATGAAACCTCAATGAAATATATCGAAATTCTTACAATTTTATTATCAAAGATTATGCTATAATATATAAATGGTCACTCATTTATTGAATTATTTTTTTATTTTTTCCATTGAAATAAAATATTTTGTTTAGCTTTCTTTTACTTTTTCATTGCTGAACGCATGTCCAACATAAAAAAAAAAAATAAAAAGATTATGACCACCAATGCATCTATCAATATCTTGTTTCTTCTTTACGTATCTCTTTCTGTTTCTATTTGTTGGTTTTTCTCTCTATCTGTCTTAGGTTGATATGCTTAGCCGCATGTTGGTATAGCTTTATATTTGTTTGCCTATCTATAATCGATCTATTCTTTAAATCAGCGAATAATTGTTAATTGTTTGGGCTAGTTATTCTCGTAATTATCTAACTAAGTATCTTTCTATCTCCCTGTTTATATATATATATATATATATATATATATATATATATATATATATATATATATATATATATGTCAGTCTATCTGATTGCCTATCTATCTATCTAACGGTCGATCCTTCTGTGAAAGCATATTTTGGGGATTTGTGGTATATAATGAAACTTTTTACCAGATTATGGGACGTAGAAATACTCAAAGTTAGAAATCACAAGACGAAGCATTTTAAAGAAAACAATTATTGATGAGTTACTGTTTCCAATTTTTCTAATTTTTCCCAGTTAACAGCAAATGATTTCGAAGGAACAAGCAATATTTTTGTGAGTTTTCTACCATTCTTTCAGCTTTATATATAAGGTTATTTTACTTGGTATGCGACACTTAACATTCTGTGATTCGATAATAAACTGTATCCTACTTGTATCTGAGTGTATGTGGATTTATTTATTGAATATTATTGACCGAAGCATTTCATTGGTCAGTTAGTAATCTTTTTAGGCTGATTGCATTTGTAACTTGGGATAAAACTGGTTGGCTGTATTGATTACGGAGCTCTGCTTGTTCCAAAATGTTACTATTACACTTTTGAAAATTGTCTCCCCATGAATTTGATTTCTTACATCTTTTGACTTCCTGACAACCAAATGTAAATGCCGTCTTCCAACATCTTTTGACTTCTTGACAACCAAAGGTAATGTAGTTACTGTGCACACAGTATTGAAAAAAAATAATGTTTACATAGTTGAGTTCAGTTTGTATATACCTACAAAACTTTCATTAATTAAGACACCCCCTGTCCCATTTTTGTTTTCTTCACGCTAACCAGCTGTGAGTTCTCACTCTCAACAGATATGTAAACAGAACAGCTATATTCCTCATATATAAACCAAATTTTGTGTGCTGTTTTATAATGTCTGTCATAGGAATTCAGAACATGTTTGATAATGGCATCTCCAACAAAGTGAAGGTGGCTCAAAAACGTACTTTCTTTCTTGTTTCCTTCAAATGACAAGAGCAAATTTCTGGTAAAACCAATCCGAATTGAGATAAGTGTGCGTGTGCCAGATGTACGCGTTTATCACCCAGTTTGAATTTGCATTTTTGTTTCTGCGCGGGTACAGCATAGACGACCTTGTCAAAGAGCTTTGAGTTCTAGACAATATTATAGCAGATCATAGTCCAAATCTTGTAAACAAATACGAACAAATCTGAATGAAAAATTTCAGGGGCAGAAAAGTAATCTGACGCTCGTGTTTACACTATAGAATTGGTTGAATTGATATAACAAATGCCACGCTACCAAATCTATTGGACACATCTTCTAGAAACATCAAAACTCGCTTTATCTATTTTAACTATATGGCAATCTTAGCATAGTAGTAACTGCAGAACCTATTGGTTTTCCTTCAGACTCCAAGTCGCATTGAAGGCATCCTTGACAAACCCATATGCGGTTGGACAGCCGTCATTTTGTTGGTGCGGTGATGGTTTAAATCTGTTGGGATGTAAACGTTAGCTGCGACAGCTTCTTCGTAAGCGGTAATTACTGCTCCTGCTCCCATATAGTTATTGTTTTCATTAAACCAAACTGCCATCAAATTTTGGTATTAACAATGTCTTATAAAGATCTTTTGCCGCCAAGTTTCTGATACTCATGTTCTGGTATTCGTCCAGATCGTTCTAACGCAATGACGATATCTGTGTATAAGTTCTCAAAATTTTCTTCGGACACTTGATGAATCAATTTGAGAGGATGCTAGGCAAATCTGCATGCCTGTATGGTTAGAGTTCAATTGTTGAAATCATTCCAATGATATCTTTCAGACTCCAGTCAGGATTAAACTTTATAGGGGCTTTGTCTACTTTCTATTGTTTTCATTAAACCAAACTGCCATCAAATTTTGGTATTAACAATGTCTTATAAAGATCTTTTGCCGCCAAGTTTCTGATACTCATGTTCTGGTATTCGTCCAGATCGTTCTAACGCAATGACGATATCTGTGTATAAGTTCTCAAAATTTTCTTCGGACACTTGATGAATCAATTTGAGAGGATGCTAGGCAAATCTGCATGCCTGTATGGTTAGAGTTCAATTGTTGAAATCATTCCAATGATATCTTTCAGACTCCAGTCAGGATTAAACTTTATAGGGGCTTTGTCTACTTTCTCGTCTGCGGTTATTATCAACGTTGTGCTGAAGTTGTAAGGGGTTGCTTATGCTATTAATTTGTCTCTAATTCGGTTTACAGTTTCCGCAGCTCCGAAACCGAGCTCTCGATTGTCTCCTGCTGCCAGGTTTGCAAGCGATAAAGTTGAATACGGTCTTAAACATTTTTTAAAGGAAAATAGCGACCAGCGCCTTGTCCGGACACTTATTATTGATAGCATCAATCATATCAGCAATGCATTCGGGTAGACATTCAATGTTGAAACTCATTTAATAACGTTCTCTATATAAATCATTTTTCAAAACTGAGTTCTGCGGGACCGACAGTCTCCTCACCAAGGTTCTCACTAAAGTCAATGAAGGCATGGTGGACACCAAAATTTCCTATGATATCAAACGTGATCAGATCTTTTGCTTATTGGTTGAAATGCCTGTTATGAAAGTTTCTGACGTATTATGGGTAAAATCCTTGTTGTTCCAGTGAGTTTTTACAAGATCCGGTGTCAACAGGCCAAAATTATGAGGCAACAACTTAGACTACTTGGTTACTAATACTTGTGAAAGATGCTATTCAGGTCAACTATCAACTACTCTATTGAAGGGACACTTGAACTCCAACAGCAAAACTGCATTGTTATCAGCAATGTAAGCCTCTGGACACAGTTTCACAAAACAACGTACGTCCAAGATTTTCTTATGCTTTTACATACAACATTCGTACGTGATTATGGGTGTTTCATTGCTATGTTTCCCTTACAATTTTAGGTAACTTTACAGCATGTCACAGGCAGACGTACGTGTTAAGTTTTTACGTTATTATGTTTGTGGAGAGCGCGAGTCACAGAGAAAAGGTTGTTTTGATTCCAATATATACCGTCTGGTAAATATTTCTCTAACAAAGCTGTTTAAAAACATTTATAAACGTTCCCTGCACACATAAATATGTAAAAAGGTTAATATATGAATAATACATTTTACTTTGTTGGTTATCACGAAAATTATAAACAAGCGAGACGATTAGTCATCATTTCAAAATATATTCCGTCAAAATTTACGGCAGAAAACAATAAGCCTGATATACGGTAAGTCAGGGTCAAGAAGTGCTGATATTCAGAAAGCTATCCTATCCAATGTGATATAGAATATATTGACGTTAATGAAGAGATAAATCAAATGACTTAAATTTTTTTTCATAGCTTCTGTTCATTACGTATGATTTTGTTTTCTGCGTATTTACATGTGACCATGTCAACATTCTACTCATTATAGTAATAGTAGCTGTCTTTAAATGTTGTTTGGGGTTATTGCCATTTTACAGCGCACGATAGGCTATACATGATGGCGAGAATAACCGGTGGAGGAAAACACGGGAAACCCCCGATAAGAATCACTGACCCATGGGAAGACATTGACAAGGTTTCTCATATATCCACATTGGCCAAGACTGAGATTTGAACCCATGCGATAAAGGTGAAATGGTAGTATTCGGGGCCACGCTGTCTTTTAATAAATCTAGCGGAAAAAAATCAAATACTCCTTACTGTAAACGATGATCATCAGGGCCATCAACATCCGCATTATCACTATAATCAGTCGTATCCTAACAAAACTGGAATTAATAATGTTTAAATAACAACTAATAATAGGAATTATGTGGTCCTTAGATAAAAAAACGTGTCAGCTAAAACAAAAAAAAAAATAATATTTATAAAAGGAATATCTGTATTATTGAAAAATATTCAAAATGAAAAGTAAAATAACAACCTCTTGGTTGTTGTTGTTGCTGTTGGCATCTTTTAGTCTCGAGAGACGATGGAAATGCGCCCATGAGAGGTGTCCCGGTTGGTAGTTGTGCAGCGTCTTCTGTGGCTATGGAGCCCCACACGGGAGTGGCAATCCTTGCTGCAGTTGCTGAACTTGAAGGTTAAGTCTGGTGTGGGTTGGAGCTGCTTCCTCTTCCTCTGAGATCGTTTTTCATCAGCGAGCAGTCGTAGCTTGTCCTCGCCGGCTTTCAGACCAGTGATCAGAGCAAGTCACCAGCTGGACTTGTTTAGAGCAAGCTCTTCCCAGGTGTTGATCGATCTCAAGGGCTTTCATGTCGCGCTTGCAGACATCCTTGAAGCGGAGATGTGGCCGTCCGATCGATCTTCTGCCAGAGGCAAGCTTTGAAAAAAGGAGGTCTTTGGGGATCCGTCCGTCATCCATCCGACGTACATGGCCCAGCCATCTGCTGCGACGTTGGCGATGGAGTGTGACCATGCTGGGAATCTTGGCACGTTCAAGCACCTCGTTGTTTGTCACTCGATCGTTCCAGGTGATCCCGAGTATGCGTCGGAGGCATCGCATGTGAAAGGCGCTCAGTCTTTTCTCCTGTGAGGCATACAGGGTCCAGGTTTCGCTGGCATACAGGAGGGTGCTTAGCACACAGGCACGGTACACGGAGATATTAGTGTCCAGGGTCAGCATGCTGTTGTTCCACACTCTCTGCGACAACCTAGAGAGAGTTGTTGACGCCTTTCCAATCCGCTTGTTGAGCTCGGCATCGAGTGAGAGGTTGTTGGTGATGGTAGAGCCGAGGTACGTGAACTGACTGATTACTTCTAGTTTGTAGTTGTTGATGATGATGCTGGGAGGATCCGCGTCCTGAGCCATCACGTTGGTTTTCTTTAGGCTGATGGTCAACCCGAACTCATCGCATGCTTTAGCAAAGCGGTCCATCAGGCGATGTAGTTCAGCTTCTGTGTGAGTGGCTAGAGCAGCATCATCTGCAAAGAGCATGTCCCTAATGGTTGCTTCTCTTACTTTGCTCTTTGCCTTCAGTCGTGCCAGGTTGAACAGTCTGCCGTCTGATCGCATGTGCAGGTAGATCCCTTCTGTAGACGTCCCGAAAGCGTACTTAAGCAGGACAGCGAAGAAGATGCCGAAGAGCGTGGGGGCAAGGACACAGCCTTGTTTCACTCCGCTGTGGACCTTGAAGGGGTCGGACGATGAGCCATCATACTGCACTGTGCCTTTCATGTTGTCATGGAAGGACTGGACCATGCTTAGCAGCTTTGGAGGGCATCCAATCTTCGTCAGGATTTTGAAGAGTCCGTCTCTGCTGACCAGATCGAATGCCTTGGTGAGGTCTATAAAGGCCAGGAAGAGGGGTCTGTGTTGTTCTCTGAACTTCTCCTGCAGTTGCCTGATGGAGAAGATCATGTCGATTGTGGACCTCTCTGCGCGGAACCTGCACTGAGACTCTGGATACACTCTGTCAGCAAGCGTCTGCAGCCTGTTCAGGATGACTCGTGAAAAGACTTTACCCACGATGCTGAGAAGGGATATGCCCCTCTAGTGTTGCAGTCGCTTCTGTCGCCCTTGTGTTTGTACAGGGTTACGATGTTGGAGTCTCTCATGTCCTGAGGCACTGCACCTTCATCCCAGCACTGGCAGAGGAGGTCGTACAGGTGTGTGAACAGCACGCTGCCACCGCACTTGATGACTTCTGCTGATATGCCATCCTTCCCTGGGGCTTTACCTGAGGTCAGTTTCTCTAAGGCCTTCTTTAGTTCTTCCGCAGTAGGTTTCTCATCCAGTTCGGTCTTAAAAAGGAGGTTTTCAATGGCGTTGAGGGCATCGTTGGTCACGTGGTTCTCTCTGGAGTACAGTTCAGAGTAGTGCTCCACCCAGCGCTCCATCTGCTTGCCCTTGTCGTGGATGGTATCGCCAGCGGAAGACTTCAGTGGTGCTGTCACTTTCTTCGTGGGACCCATTGCTTACTTTATGCCGTACATGCCTCTGATGTTTCCGATATCTACTGCTGACTGGATGCTCTGACAGAGCTGAAGCCAGTATTCATTGGCGCACTACCGTGTTAACCTCTGCACTTTGCTTATGGTAGACCTGTATGCCTGTAGTGTCCTCTGGCAGGGGGAACGCTTGTATTCCAGGTGGGCACTGCGACGCTCTTCAATGGCTGGCATGAGTGTGGCGGAGTTGGCCTCAAACCAGTAGTTGTTCTTTGTCTGCTTCTTACCAAAGATCCTTGTGGCTGTGATATGGTCCCATCTCTCTTTGGCACTGCCGTAAGGAGGTTCTGAACTGAACGCCTTGGAGAGGGCGTAAGTGAATTCCTCAGCCTTGTCTGGATATGACGTCTTGCCCACATCAATGCGTGGTACACCCGCTTGCCTAAAGTGGTGGATCTTCTTTGGCTGAAGCTTCATTTTACAGCAAACTAGCGAGTTATCGGTGTCGCAGTCAGCCTGTGGAATGTATGAGTAAGAAGCACACCCTTCATGGCAGACCGTCTCGTGATGATCAGGTCCAGCTGGTGCCAGTGTTTGGACCGGGGATGACTCCAAGACACTTTGTGCTGTGGCTTCGTCTGAAAAAAGATGAATTGGTGATGCTGAGGTCGTGGTACGAGCACATCTCTAGTAGTCGCTGCCCGTTTTCATTCAACTTCCCAATGCCAAACTTGCCAAGACACAAAGGCCACGAGTCATGATCGGCACCCACCCTAGCGTTGAAGTCGCCCAGTAATATCAAGTTCTCTTCCTTGGGATTTTTGTCGATGAGTGAGTCAAGCTCGTTGTAAAACGCATCCTTGATATCTGTGGTGGCGCTGAGTGTGGGAGCGTAAACGCTGATCAGGTTGACTGGCCCGGTTGTGGTGTGGAGGCGGAGAAATAGTAGTCTTTCATTTCCTTGTTGACAGGGTTCTATCATCCCCAGCAGAGAGTTTCTGATGGCGAATCCAACACCATATTCACTGGCTTCGTCGGTGCTCTTTCCTTGCCAGAAGAACGTGTAGTTCTTTTCTCTGAGGGACCAGGAATCTGGTAGCCGTGTCTCCTGTAGTGAGGCGATGTCGACATGGAGTCTTGCAAGTTCGTCGTTGATGACTGAAGTCTTTCGAACATCAATGATTGCCTGGAGATCATTTGAGAACCCAGTCAGCATGGTCCGGACATTCCAGGTACCTAGCTTGAGGATTGTTGATTTCCTTGTTGCTTTTCTTTTGTTGTTTCTTGGTGCAGTAGTTGCAGTCCCCTTGTCAGGTACACGCGTACCTTAAGCCCTACGCACCCAGCAAGGCAGGCGAACTGTGGCGGGACGGCACCTTATTGGCTGGGGGCTGCCCAGCTTGAGGCGGGCGATAGCTGTCCAATGAGACCTGTTGATCTCTCCCATCGTCGGAAGCAACCCCTGGTGTCTGACTCTACGCCAATCGAGTGGTAACTTATAACCGGTAACTGTTGCTTCCCGTGTTGTGTCGACGCTGAGAGGCGAAGCTGGAGTGTCCTGTCCAGGGCGCAAGCCTGGGCAGGGTGATATGGAGAATCAGCTGTTGCCCATGCAACTGACTCCCCTCTCCACGCAGCTGATGGATCCAAGGGAAAGGGCAAGCCGATACGTCATGGCACCAGCGACGTCGCAGGAGTTGCCGAGATGACACTGAAAGCAATGCCAAGTCGCCTTAGGGACTCCGTCTCCGGATTTTCTGTTGGGGTTTACTCCCTTAGCCTTTCCCATGAATGGGTATAGTCGCAAGGCAACGAAGGTTTGAAGTCGGAGTTTACCTTCTCCTAGACGGGCGACCACCCAAGGTTAACGGGCCCCATCTGCCCGAAGCATCTGGTTTTGAGGCGCCAGAAACTCGCCTGTCATCCCTTCTCCAGTCAGTTTAAACAGGTTCCGCCTGGCTTGATAGTTAAGCCACTCGTGAAGGCCTGGAGCTGGATTTGATTGTCAGAGGCTCTCTCAGACGCAAGCCATTGGGGGATTTCCAAGGGAAGTGGGTGCTTGTCTCCCACATCCGCCCCCGGCGATAACAACCCTTGGAACCCAATGGTGGTTATTATCAGCAATATTATTTCCAGTTCGATATTACACAAACTTTCATTTCAACAAAACGATTCTATAAAGATTAATATAGTATTCCCACTGGTTTATTATGATTTCACGGTGTGATTAATAAACTGTTCCCACCGTTTGATGTTCTTATTTCCATTAATACCACACATTTGTAAAATGATTCCTCAGAGATAATGGTATTGTGATCAAGAAAATTAGCTGCATCTATGTAAACATGAACAAACTATTAATATAGCAAATTATAAGTTGTCTCTGTATATATTAGGTAAAATTTTACATAGGGTACACAATGATTGACATCAAAATAAAACTGAAATAATTCAAATCAAACAGCTGCTCAGAACACAATTCTGGTGATAGTAGTTCTCAAACAGCGGGACAATCACTCAAAAAGCGGCGGAACATTGCTGCAAATCATTAGAACAGAAAGGAAAGAAATGAAACTACATTTTATTCAGGTCTCTATTTTGAGTTTGTTACTGTCTGCAGAAGAATTTTGCTCCTCCATTTTCCTACATAATTGTCGGCCGCTTGCCTTATTTACTAAACAGATTTGAATGTTTTAGAACAAGTACATATAATGTCTCTTTTCTAAACTGAATTGTATATCTTTCAGTCAGGACATAAGACATCTCGAAATATTAGCTCTATCTTTCATTTTATAAAGCCCCATTATTTGAATTCATATGAATTTATATCTTCAGGTGCGCTGGTTTATAAATGTAATGGTACCAAAAGACACAAAAAGAATAAAACGAAAGCGTATTGTAAGGGTGCAAATTTCTGTCGATCTATGAAGAACACATTAAGTTGGACAGGTGAACGATTAATTAGATTTATGGGGACTGACGCGTGTTTAAATCGCCATAACGCACTGATTGGTAATGTCACTGTCATGCGAGTAATGGTTCTTAATTAAAACTTCGTTTATTTAACTGAAAAGAGATAGGGGTTAACTTCCGATCTGTATCGAAAACTGTCAATTCTGAAACTTTCCAGCGGTAGGTATTTGGTAATCCAGTTTGGCAAACGGTCTGCAATTTTTAGCGCCATAACTATAATTCGCATTGGTTACGCTGAATAAGGGGGCGTGATTCCACATGAAATCTCACGGTTTAAATGTGCCTTTCGCAACACTTTTAATCAGTCGACACCATTTTCTGCAAGAGAAAAACAGAGGGAGAGGGTTCCGGGTCGAATTTAGAAGAAATTCACTCGTAATTAGGATCAAGGGATCGGATGTCTGCAAAAAACTACGAACACAATTCTAGCGGTAAAGCTTGAAGACACAAGGTATTTTGCGTCAATCTCACGTAATTTCTAGATATCCGTATGATGATTTGTTTGATTTATTTGCTTATATTTGCATGATTGATTTGGTTAGATTGGTAGATCAATTTTCTTGATATGAATACAACTGTACGAGTTCATCTATATGAATCCGTACACTGATATTTCTTTATATAAGTTTGATGAATCGTTTGAACGTATAGTCTCGTTTGTTATAGGTAAATATGTATCTAGAATTCCATACCTTACTTTAGTGATATGAGTTACGAGAATCTGTGTAAATTCTCCGATTTAGATAATGTCACATATGATAAAGACTTGAGTGCATATTGACTGAAATTAACGTTGTTAAACCATGTGAAATTAATGTTGTTAAACCATGTAGGAGGTTTCATATATGCTAGAGACTTGAATGTGTGTATTCGCTCTAATGCCGTAGTTGAATCATGGAAGGAATTTCATTCATTCATTTGTGTAATTAAGTCGGGACCGGAACTGATGTCTCGAGGTGTTGTTACCGTAAGCCAGTTGAAATAGTCATTAGGGAGTACATTAATCTTAGGAAACTAGGTTTGTTTATGGTCTGCCGTGTTCAGTTAGACCAGATGGCCGTGGGTATCTGTTTGAATTCCGATAGAACTTATCTGACATTAACGAGAGGAGAAAGTAATGATCTCTTCCCAGTAGGGTACCTAACAGAATACTCAGGTTGCCACTTTGTTTACTTTTGCAATGTGAGATAGCTCTACGTGACGTTCCACGTGACGTACCACTGACGTATCACGTACTTACAAAACCAAAGTGACCACACAAAGTTGGAGGCCGAAAGAGGCGAGACACCTGAGAAGTTGAAAAAAGGGAAAAGTGGAAAGGACCCAGACTTACAGGCACAAGGAAGTCAAAGAACAGTCGCAGTGAATTTGGTCTGAACCAGAACCATCAAGTTATGAATCTGTACAAAGCAGTGTTTTCGATCATTCACTCGGTTCGATGATGAATTAATTCTATCGCTTAACAGATCGGCTATTTGTATAAGCATATTTGTGTTTGAAATTCGTTGAATAATTTAATTAAAAAAGAAGTGTATCTTTCAAACGTAATGCATTTATCACAATTGTTTATGAATTTCATTGTTTATGAATTTTGATTAAATTTTATTGTTTTTACATATACGGGGGCTCGTGACATTCTGTTTTATATATCTGCTCAGATCTTTATCTATTCCATCTATAAGCTTCACACTTTATATTGATATTTACTCGTTCCGGGCAAATTACACCGTCGGCGATCACCCTCTAGATAACGATAATCAAAACCATACAACCCATCCCAACAAAGCTGGGGGAGTTCGTAACAAAGTGGGCGCTCGCCGAGGGATCTGAACATTGTACTCGAGTAAAAAGTCTGAGAAAATATAGAACAGAAAAGTGGTAATTGCAATAGTACTTTTTAAGAAATAGCGATCAGAGTGAATCGAATCATTGCCTGCTTACTTTTTATATATATATATTCTGTGCATGCAATTTTCTTTTTTTTTTTTTTTTTCATGTTGTGATGAAAATATTATAAGAGATTGATGCAATTTCCCTTGATGGTAAGACAGTTGATTAGGGAATTCAAGTCGATCGGTAGGGACGAACTTGGGTACGAAGGGGCCCAGTTAGCTGAATTTGTTGAGCGAAGTGTTAGAGAACATAAGCAACAACTAGCCGAGGAACGAGAGAAAGACAGACAAGCGCAAACAGCCGAGCGCGAACGTGAGAAAGACAGACAAGTAGCTGAACGTGAGAAAGACAAACAAGCAGCTGAACGTGAGAAAGACAGACAAGCACAAGGAGCTGAGCTCGAACGAGAGAAAGGCGTACGAGAGCTCGAACTAGCCAGATTGCAGGCCGAAGAAAAAGCTAGAGAACGCGAACATATATTAGCCATGGAGAAGCTGAGGATCGAAGCTGAGTCCAGAAGGGATGAAGACCTTAACGAACATTCAGGACACACGAGTGGGCGATCTGAAGACAGACGACCAATACAGATCACCATGCCCATGTTCAACGACAAGGACGAAGTCATTGACAACTTTTTGTCACAGTTCGAAAAGTTGGCATTGGTTCATCAGTTACCCAAAGACCAATGAGCTCTCAATGTTTCAGCATTCTTACAGGGGGCCGCGAAAGACGTCTACCATAACATGACGCCGAACGAGGTAGATGACTACGACGCTTTGAAGAAGGCGCTACTACGGCACTATGAGCTGTCGGCGGAAACGTTTCGGAAACTCTTTAGAAATCGTCGAAAAGAGCTACGGAAACGCATGCGCAATTCCATAACCGCGTACGAGTAATTTTTGATAAATGGATGAAAATGGCTGGTACCGCGCAAACGTATGAAGGCATACGCGAGGAAATTTTGAAGGAACATGTCTTAAGTACCTACCGGAAAGATTTAATACTGTTCTTAGCGGAGCGTGAATTCTCAACCTTGGATGATATAAGCGTGATGGCCGAGCGCTATGAGAGCGCACACTCGCGTCCAACCACCTGGGGTGGCAGGGACCGACCTAGCATCAGTGAGCATAGGAAGACCACTGAGGTGGCATCCCATAAACGGAAAGGTCAGAATTGTGGGAGGCCAGGGGCCGGAAATCCCAGCCCAGAACATTTCCGTGGGTCGGGGAAGACTCTGAGGGCAGAGAAGGATACTACAGGGAGGAAAGATGAGCCGGTGTGTTACGGCTGCAATAGACCAGGCCATGTCGTTAAGGATTGTAGGAAGTATCGTCCGACAACGATTAATTCAGTAACTGTTAAGGAACAGGAACCAGTGGAGTTGACCAACACAGCGGTAGCTACGGTAAATGGTAA